>VANL01000831.1:0-22484 GCA_006352455.1 Brachionus sp. 'Tiscar'
TGTAAGAAGCTGTTGTGATAAGCAGCCTTGTTTGCTTTTCTTGTTTGGAAAGGGAAGCGTGCGTTCAAGCGAAGGTTCAAGCGAAATTATCGATGTCATGAAAGTTTTTTCCATTTGTAAAATAAAATTAAAAACTATATTTCTTTTCGAGTTTTTTAAAGAAAATTTTATTTTATTTTAAATTAAATTTAAGTATAGAAAATTAAATTTTTTTAGAATGGAATATTGTTTATAAAAGGTGGATGATGAGAAACCAAGTGAATTCGATCATTGACAAAATACTCGATTCTAGCAATTATTTCATAATCTGGCACACTTAACGAATTCATCTCGAGGCCTACTTTTCTAGCCACTACGTTTCTGAAATCAAGAAGCTAAAAAATTTTATTAGTTTTTTCAAATAATATATTAATTAATTTACTTGATATTCTCTGGTCTTTGTCTTATTAAATTCAATTTTTACTGATCTTAGCTCATCACTTAAGGCTTTTATTGAATTATCAGAAGATAATTTAGTTTTATCAAGGTGATTTGTAGTTGAATCAACATCTTCCCTTAAATTTCCAATTCGAATCATGTAGCCATCACAACTACTTTCCAATTCGGCAATTTTTAACTTTTGTTTATCAATTTCTGTATCTTTGACAGTGATTTGAAACTAAAAAGATTTTATTATTCATGTAAAAATAATTTTTAAAAGTACTTTAAGATCATTGATATCCATTAAATGAGACTTCAAATGTGAATTTTCACTCTTACAACTAGATAGTTCCTCATTTAATCTTTCGATTTTTATTTTTAATTTCCTGTTATTAGCTGTCATTTTGTCGAATTCTGTACGAATTTCACTTCTACCAAATTTTTCTTCTTCTAAATCAGTTACTTTTTTACGAAGCAGTTCCAAATGAATATCTTTATTGTTCAATTGCTCACGCAGAGAATTAATTTTTTCTTCTTGACTCAATTTTTCAGTATTAACAGGTTCTGGAATAATTTTCTTGGTATTTATTTTGTATAGGACAATTTCTATACACTTGTCAAGAGTTGGTATTGTATTTATAATATTTTCGGATGGAATTTCAAATGAATTGGCTAAACTTTCCACAACTTTGACGATCTAAATAATAATTATTTAGAATTTATATTTAAAGGTTTAATATTTATTAGCAGACTTAGCAATTAACCACAACATTTTATGCTGCACCTTGCCAAGAAAAATATAATTTTTAATTTAAAGAAAGATTTTTAAGCTATCTGCTGTTTTATAATATTTAAAATTTCTTAAAATTTTAATTGATTTTTAAAAAATAAAGCGAAAAAAATAAAAAAATGCTTTTAAATTTCGGGAAAAAAAGTTTTTGAAATTTAAATTAAAAAAAAATTAAAAGCCATTTAAATAATTCATTTCTAAATTCAGTTAATTATTCGAAATATTCTTTTTTTTCGAATTTTAATTGTTTTTTCAATATGATTCAAAATTTTAATATTTTTATATGATAGAAAATATGATACTTTTTTTTAATTTAACAAATACCTTTTCTCTTTCATTCACAAGTGCTTCAATTTTGGTCTCTTTTTCATTCAATTTTGTTTCTAAATCATAAATTTTATCCTCCAGAGCTTTCAACGTAGTTTGAGATGAGTCAAGATAATATTTATAATCTGTTTTTTTTTCCTCCTCCGCTTTTACATCATGACTAAGAGCTTTTATCTTTTCCTCAAGTGATCCTATCATCTAAAAAAATATTTTAATTTATTTATTATTTTAAGATTTAAAAAATAATTACCAAACCCCTATGTTTGCTTGATAGCATAAGAAGTTTTATTTTTTCTTTTATTTCATGTTTAGAACATTCAACTTGAAAATAGTCATCTGACAATAAACTTGCCACTTCTTCTATAAAAGCACTGAATTCATTTTGTTGTTCCGATATATTTTTTTCTAAATCTTTCAATTTAGATTCATTTTCTGCACATTTTTGTTCTTCTAAGTCAAGTTTTTTTGTTACAGATAGCCAAACTTGTTGAGTATTATTAGTCTTTTCTTTAAGTTCTTCTAATTTTTGCTGAATAATTTCTTTAGAAGATATGGCTGCGTCTTTTTCCTATAAGTAATTTAGAAAAAAAGTTTCAAAGTCTATTAGATTTTTACAGCTTTAAGATTATCAGTAGAAATTTTAAATTCAATTATTTGTGATTCCAAGCTACGAATATGGTCTTTTAACTCTGAAATAACTTGTTTATTTAGATTATTTTCAGTTTGGATGAATGTATATTGCTGTTTAAATTCTTCATGCTTGCCTTTGCTTATCAAACTTTCAATTCTCATTGTTTTTATCTTTATTAAAAGTTTTAATTTTTTTTTTTAATTTTTTCAAAATACTTTTTCTGTAATCAGTTCAAAAGATTCACCTTCAGACAATTCAAACGTGCTTAGAATTAAGTTCAGCTGATTCTTGCTAATTTTTAAATTAGCCTCCAGTTCTTCTTTATAGCTTAGAATTTCTCTTAAAAACAATTGAAAAAATACATTCAATTGGCAAAATTCTATCAAAATACCTGTTTTTTGATTCCAACTCTACAATTTTTGATTGAAATTCTTTATTATCATTTTGCAAGGCATTGATAGTAATAGATGATTTGTTCCGAACGTTCTCTAAGCTTACTAAATCATTTTCTAATTGATCTATTTTTTCCGACTTTTCAATACATTCTTTTCTCAACTCTTCTATTTTATTTTTAAACAATTCAATTTCGTTCTTTAGTTCACAAATTTTTTCCTCTTTCACAGATACCTTTGCTCTTTCTTCAGAAAGCTTTTGATTTGAAAAATTTTTAGATAAATTTGAAATTTGAATTAATCTGGAAAAATTTACTTGATAAGATGCTGTCTCATATTTGGTTTCTAAATCCTTTTTTACAGTATCGAAAGCGTTTCTTTCTATGTTTAGAAATCTTTCAAACTAAATAAAATTAAAATTTACAAATTACGTAATCAATGCTAAAAGATACTTCATATTTTTCTTCATTGGGTTCAGTTTTCGGCTCCCTAGAATAGTTAATTTCAATTGATTTTCTAATTTTTGTATCATCGATCAAATAAATTTAAAAATTTTAATAAGGCATTGACAATTTTGGAATAAAAGAACAAAAACAAAAATTTCTACATCCAATATATAATCTGCAATTAAATTTTGAAGAATTTCTGAAACATGGGTCATTTTGCAGATTTTTCAGAGATAAAAACTGGGTTATATATACATTGTATCAGCTGATTCATTTTGTAGAACGATTTTTAGAACTATAGAAAAAAAGCCGCTACAATTTAAAATTTTTATTTTTGTTCTTTTGTTCCAAAATTCACAATGCCTTTTAATAAGATTTTTTCAATAGTAAAAATTTTTTAGTCAATTTTTTTGTTGGGTGAAAATAAACTTAAATAATTAAAATTTTTAATGTTATCAAAAATTAAATTAATTTGACATCAATTAAGGGGTTTGCAAAATTTTAATTTTAAATAGCTTTTAAAAATTTACAGTCACAATTGTGGGCAATTGCTCAGAATGTGGCTTTTGAAAAAAAAAAACAACTTATTTTATATTTTTTTACCTAGTAACTAATATAGTTTATTTTTAACTACTACTAAAAATAATAATAAACTGCGAATATGTCTTCTAAAACATCTATGACAGTCGTATTGGCAGCCATTTTTAGAGCTAGATATATATTTAATTTTTTAATACAGTATTGTCGTTCTTGAATATCAAAAAATCATTTAGTTTTAAAATTTTAAAATTCTGGTAAAAACTAATTTTTTTAATAAAAATTATAAATTATTTTTTAATAAAGAAAAAATAAATAAGAATGATGGGTTAAATTTTTGAATAAATAATTACGAATTAGTCTAATTTTAAAAAATTAAATGACCTATTCACTTTTCAAAAATTACCTCAAACTTGACAATCTGTTGATCAGTTTATCTTTTTTTTCATTGTCAACTTTAAGCATTTTCAATTGATCCAATAACTAATATTTAAAGAAATCAAGATAAAAAATTTTTTAATAATTTAAACAATTATTTACATCTGCTACAAATTTTCGATTTTCAGCTCCATTTAATCTATTCATGACACTTGAACTTGAAACGAGTACTGAATTAGACATCGCATCGATTCTTTGAGAACGAGCTGTGTTCATATTGTCATTAACAAGTCTTGGTAGCATAAAGGTTAATGATCTCGACGTAAAAATATCTTCATTGAGGAAATCAATTTTCCTCACAACATTTTCTGTAATTTTTTTAATTGTTTCGTGAGCGGAGCTGCCAGATTCTTTTAGAGATATTTCTGTGAATAAAAAATTATTTTCTCTAGCAAATAGTTCAGCATCTTCTTTGGAAATTGCTCGTTGATCCTCCAGATCTGCTTTGTTGCCTATCACTATAACTGTTGAACTTTGGTTCATTAAAGATTTGATAGAATCCAACTTTGACTTAAGAGCGGAAAAAGAGTATTCACTTGCTATGTCATAAAATGCCAAAATACCATTCGAAGTTTTACAGTATTCTTTTACAAGATTTGAATTATTCTCTTTACCAGAAGAATCCCATATTTGGAATTTAATATCAATTCCATCACAATTTGATAAATAAATTAGTAATTCTACTCCAATAGTTGGATTGTATTCTTCCTCGAATGGCTTTGAATCCAATTGTCTTGCAAAACAAGTTTTTCCAACTGATTCGCTACCGATCAAACAGTACTTTAATTTTAAGCGTTTATCTGCCATATTTTTCTATATTAAAAAAATCTCATTTCTAAATTTAAAAAAAGTACTATTTTTTTTAAACTGAAAAAAAATGTAGAATTAAATTTATTTTATTCACTTTATGAATTAAGAATTAAATTTTGAGCGAAAAAATCGAGTTCACTAGACTTATAAAAAAGACTTTATAATATTAAAAATTCTAGAGTAAACTGAGTAATTGAATCAGCTTTTATTTAAAAATTAAAATTTTCAATATGATTTCGGGTCTTAGAAATAAATTAGTTAAATATATTTTATTCACTAATAATTCGGTACCTAAAGCAAAATAATAAAACTTTTGCAACTCAACATGAAGAGATTTTTCAAAAAAATGAACATAAGAAATTTAATTTTACTCAGAAATTTTTTTTGTTTATAAATAGCTAATCAAATAAAATTTAAATTTTGAATAAGTTGCATGAAAATAAGTTGTTAACTGATTAATCATGCTTTAAACCAAGAAGTAAACACTTTTATTTGTAAAAATGTTTTTGCATTAAATTCAAATGAGAGATCTAAATAGCAATTTTAAATTTAATTATAGCTGAAAGTATATTCGACTAAATTAAATAACTAGCAACCGATTTAATTTTTTTGATTTATTTTTTACATAAGTTATCCATTGTGTATTGGTAAAAAAAATTAAAATTTATTAGCTATCAACCAAATAGCAAAATTCACTTAATTTCGTATTAAATTATATATTTTCTAATAGGTTTTTTAATTCGCTTTTTGATGGAGGTCGGTCTCCTTTTTACCGAATGTAAAGCAAATTTTTCAAAATATTTTTATTTTGTCATGGCAACAAAAAACACTACTAACTCAAGACCAATAATAATTAGACGAAAAAATATAATATTTTAGTCTAAATGCACCTTTGTTTCTGTAGAGCGAAAAAAAATTTTCGTAAATTCCAATCAAATTTTCAATGAGTTTTTTTTTTTATCTATATTAGTAACAAGTGATTTGTTTGTTGCTATTTATTTAACTTCTTAGTTTATTCAGCTTTAAGTTTTTTAAAAATGCAATTTATTTAGATTTTAAGCTATGTCTAGTTACGTGCTCGATAGAGATTTGCTTTTGAATTCATTAGCCTCAGCTCGGGTTACCGCTCAATCCACTTCAAATTGGATCGATGCAAATTCAAACGCAGCTTTACTTGGAACTACTGTATATCAACGAAACGCTGATAATGAATTCAAAAGACAAATGGCCGATGTAAGTAGATTTCTTGAAATTTAATTTAGATAGATGTTTTTATTCTTTTTGGTAGCTATTTTTCTCTTTTCTTTATTTTAATCAATTTTAGTTTAGTAAATACGCCTTTTATTTTTAAAATAATTTGAGTAGAATACTGAAATTTATGATATTTTACTTTGGGAAATTTTCCTATTTCCAATATTAACTTGAATGTTAGTGGATTGAAAAATGCATTTGTATGCTCAAATAAAGCAATATTCTTTGAAATAAACAAAGACCTGCAAATAAAATCATTATAGAATTAAGAATGGATCTCAGAATTAGTCTGGAAGGATAACAAACCATTATGAGCCAAAATCTTTTATCTTTTAAATTTTTTAAAATTAAACTCAGCAAAATAAAAAGCATCGGGAATCTATAAGTCAGAATCAAGGACAAATAAATTCCTTCCGTTTAAGGTAGTTATTGTTGCGAAAAAATGATATTTTTGTGATTATTATTAAAGCGAAGCAAGTATTGGACTTTTAAAAAAATTTTAAAGCCCGAACTTGGACTTTTTTTTGGGACTTTTAAACAAATCTGCTTTTAAAAAAAAATATTGTTTTGACAATTTTATTTTAAAACTTTTTTTTTAAGCTTCAAGATCAGTTAAAAATGTTGAAAATTGACATTGAAAAAAAGGACAAATTAATATCAGAATTATCAACTCATCGCGAGATGGAAAGACTAAAAAATACTGAAAGAGTAAGTTTTTTCAAATATTAGCTGATTTAATTGAATTGAATAACGTCATGTAAAAATTTGAGAGATAAAAGAAGTAAAACCTGAAAAGAATTTATTTCGAATTTTTTTTTAAATTTTTAAATTTAAGTTTTTCTTAATTATTTAGATAGAATATAAATAGAAATTTGTCTAGAAAAGTCTATTGACGATTTTTAAACAAATTAAAAAAAAAATTTCCAGTTTAAAAAGGCGGAAATTTCAATTAAGAAAAATTAAAGATTTAACTTTTTTAATATCACGTTTAAATTAAATATGTGAATTTTTTCTTTTAAGAAATATTATATAGAAAAAAATTTAACGAAAACTATTTTTAAGTTTGATTCCATTTTAACAATTGAAAAAACTCAAGTTGATATTATCAAAAATGAACTTCATTCAACAATAAACAAACTTGAAGCCACTAGTACAGAAGTAGGAATTTTAATTTGCAAATCTAATGCCAAATTGAATTATTAAAATTAAAAGCTTGCAGAGTACAAAGTTAAAGTTCAAGCCAGAGATGAGAGAATAAATGAGCTAAAAAGAGATATAGATACGCTCAAAAGCGAAAGTGGTACAATGAATGCACTAATTGTGGCACAAAAAAATCGCATCCGTGAACTAGAAAATGAAATGAATAGTTTTGAACATGTTGCCAGCAAATCTGGAATTACCATCAACAGTCTGCAAAAAGACAATAAAGATTTGCAGCAAAATATTTTAGATCTTGAATCAAGAATAAGAACTCATATGAATGAAAGAGAAGAAGCAGAACGCAAAACAGATGCCTTAGTAAACAAGCTAAACGAATTGGCAACTAAAGTAACATCTATTACTGGTGTGGAAATTACTAGTAATGCTGCTGGGCTCGAACTTTTGATTACAAAAATTGAAGAGATTGTTAACGAAAATTCCATGGTTAAAGGAAAACTTGTAACAACTACTGACCAATTTACTACTAGCGAAGCCGAGAATAAAGCAAATAGAGAAACAATTCAACGTTTGGTTGATGAATTGAATAAAATAGAAAAAGAGTCGGTTAATGGTAGAATTGCAGCTGATAACTTAAAAGCTGAGAGAGATACCGCATTAACGACCAATTCTGTTTTGGAAAAAGAAATTGAAACATTGAAAGAAAGAATCAATAATATTCAAACAGCATGGCAAGCGACCAAAACTGAACTTGAAACGAAAGAAGCTGTCTACTCAGCACAGTCGGCTAATTTAAAACAAAACGAATATGATTTGCTTTATAATAAAAATTGTTTAACAGCTTTTAAAGAGCAAGTGGCTACTTTATTGAGTGATAGCTTTGTTAAAGTAGAGCCAAATGAGGATCAAATCAAAGAAAAAATTCAACTTCTAATGAGTTCTAGTAAAGACAGGGGTTTGATGATAGCTTCAATGGAGGGAAAAATTCAACAACTTGCCAATCAATTAACTGAACAAATTAATTTTTATAAAGAATTGGAGGCTAAGTATCAAAAGGGAGAAAGTCGATGCATAGAATTGGAAAGCAAATTAAAAAATTTAGATAGCGAATATTGTGCCAATGAGGCACTAAGAGACAATTTAAAATCAGATAGAATAAAAGTAAAATTAATTTGAAAAAATTTTAATTTTTTAAAAATTTAAAAAAAAATAGTATTTATCATTTCTTGAACGATGTGGAAACGTTCTGAAAATAAGTCAGATATCTGCTGATATTGGTTTGGACATGAACATTGACTTAATATTGGCGAGAGTAGAACAACTAGTTAAAATGGAAAATGATTGTATCCAAGATAAACAAACCAATATTTATAATTTGCAGCGTAAGTGCAAAACATTGAAAGAACAATTGGATAATAAGGAATTACATTTGGATTTATTGAGAAAAAAATTGTCTGCTTTGGAGGAAGAACGTGCCAATAAATGTGCTTTGGAGCGTGAAGTAGAAGATCATGTAATGATGAGCAAAAAATTCAAACTCAAAGTTGAAAAACTAACTGATCAATTGAACAGCATAAAAAGAGAAAATGAAGACTTGAAGGCTCAGTTGATGGACATGAACTGCTACAAGGGAAAATCATCGGATCAGGATAAGGAAATTTCTAGACTAAGCTCTAAAATAAGCGAACTTGAATCAATTAAGGAGAAACAATCATTGAAAATAGCAAAATTAAGGGATCAATTGGATTCAAGTAATTCGGAGGTGGCTAAAACTCGTTCATCATCTGATACAACAGTGCATTCGTTAAGTCAAGAATTGAGAAGTATTAAACAAGAATTAGAAAAGCGAGAAGAAAGAGAACGACAATTGCTTGACTTTAGATCTGTTGTTGCCCGAATGTTGGGCTTGGATGCAAGTTCACTAGCAGTTGCCGATTATGAAATTATTTCTAGAATTGAGCGAATAATTAGTTCGTTTAATGAAGGTATAGTGCCAGTTCATATTCAGCCACTTCCTGCCAATATAAATGGCTATCAGCCAAATTACAATCAAGGTTACTCGAGCGAATTTTATTCATCATCTAGTTCAAATGAGCGATCAAGTCCTACCAGAAGACTTCATCATGCACATGCACATTCTTCGCACCATTCTTATGAACGAAGTGAAAGTCCTACTAAAAATCATCAACATAACCACCAACATAGCTCCCATTCTCGCCATAGATCAAAATCACCTAGAAAAGTTATAATTGATCCAAATTCTTATTAAAAATAAGTTCATAAGAGACACAAATGCAACTATTTAATTTTCAGCGATGTCTTTTTTTTATAAAAAATATAAAATCAAATTAAAGCTTTACGTTGATTGAAAATTGATTTGTCTTTGAATTTTTAATTTTTTTTAATAAATTTTTTTGATTACAGTTTTATAATATTCTTTATTATAAATCATAATGTGTATTTTGTATTTTTTGATTGCTATGTTTTTGAAAACAGTCAAATAAAATTATATAAAATTTTTAAGAGAAACTAAGTAATCAGAAAAAGGTTAAATAAATTTAAAAGTTTCTAAATCTTTCAGAGCCCATTGTCAAAATATGATTAAGCTAAGCATCAACATTAACGATTCTTTTAGTTCTAAAACACAATAAGTAAACAATGTCTGATAATGATGTATCTGTAAGAGAATTATCTAATTGCTGTAAGTCAATATGGATTGTACCGAAAAAGAGGAACAATTAATTCCCACAAGCTTTTTAGCGAAACGTGCTAGTTATAACTCGGACATTTCCCGCTCCTGAATGAAAAAATGAAGAAAAATTTTTCAAAAATGGTTAAATTTAATTTTTATCCAAATTTTAGAAGAGAAATATTTTTTTATTTATTTTAACACACTTTTTATAAGTCATAACCGAGAAGTTAGCGTGTTAGTCATCCAAGCAGAAGGTTGAAGGTTCGATCCTCGCAAGGGGAGAGAAAATCTTATGAATGTCTCTGTAGTACGGGGCGCATGTTTTAAAACCCATTTCATTAAAAAATGGGGGACCGGTTTCGACTGGGGATTTTAATAATTACGGCTTAGATGATCCACTCGATGCAGTCAGATCGGAGCTTTCGCTCAAAAAGGTACTTATTTATTAAAAATTATTTAAAAAGTATTATTCGTAATCAGCAACCTCAAACCCCCTAAAAAGTTTGAAAAACTTATCAAATTTTAACGCAAAAAAAAAATTTTCATTAAATAAAATATTTCTAATTTTCCATATTGATAACTTATGACAAAAATTTCCTAAAACAAAATAAACTTAAAAAAATATTATATTTTAAAATTTAGCTAAATAGGCAAATTGTTTATCTAGATGTAGCAATAAAAACAGCTTCACCTACATGCTTTTAATACATCTATATTAAACTTAATATTTTTAAAAATATTTTTGTATAAAATTAAACCACAAGAAAGAATTTTAAAATAATTTATTTTTATTAAATGAGTATACAAAGTTTTTTTACATTTTGAGACTTTAAAAAAATGCTATTATAAATGTTTTTGTTTTTTTTTATAAAAATGTACTCTGGGAAAAATACGAAGCCTGAGAATTTTGAATCATCGAAAGATTCGTTTCTTTTTGATTGCTTGATTTAACTAAAACGTTTATTTTTCTAAAGAACGAAAAAAAACTAAATAAGATTTAATAGAATTTTGAAAATTAATAAAATTACTGAATATTTTCTCTAATTTTTATGTATACTATTATTAGTATCCAAATAAGTACCAATGCTATTAAAAATATGGGCAAAATAAATCCAATAATTCCATATTCATTGATTTTGAAAGCTTCATAAAGATGCATCGTGACTTGTAATCTAAATTCAAGAAGAAAAAAACAAAATTTAAATAAATATTGAAGATTCAATTTGCAACAATTTTAAAAGAATACCTAAGGCGTTGCCTAGACTCTTTTGTCCAGACACAAGGCAAAACTCTAATTATTTATTTATTTTTACCTCTAATCACACTCAAAAATGAAAGTATTCCATCTTATCAAAAAAAAAACACTTGAAAATTAATAATTTTAGAAACCTATCCTTAGTTAAACTTTGACTAACTAATTCTAAGTTAAATCTAGTAAAAAGAAAAACTAAAAAAAACATTTAAACATGTAAAGTAATCGTTAAGCTGCTTTATTTTATTTGGTAAATAATTGTCTTTTAATTTTATTTCTATTTTTCTATCAATTTAATAAAAAGAGATGTTAAACTTGAAAAAATCATTTTTAATTTCTTGTTAAAATTGTATTTATCATGGTGATTAAAGATAAAATTAAATCATTTTTTTAAAAGATAATACCTCAAAGCATATTCCTTAATTTATCTGACTTGTTATGCGATACTAAATTTTCAGTTATTTATTTTTGCAGAATAGAAAAATGAAGTTAAATGATTAAAGCTGATTATATCTAATTTATTAAATTTTTAAATTAGAAAAATTTAGTAGTGTGAAATTTAGTACATTAGAACATAACAAAATGTTTAAAATTCTTATAAGATTTTTTTTAAGAGTTCATATGCTGGTTTTGTAAATGCAAATGGTGGAACATTCACAGTTTATTATTAAGAACATTCTGGTAAAACTCTTCAAATTTTAGTATAATTTATTTTATCTTTTTATTTGAAATACAATTTAGGCGAAGCTTTGGCCTGTTGAAATGAAGACTTTTTCCTACCTTTCAGTCACTTGATACAATTTTGAGACTTTAAAAAAAGGAATGAAATATAATGGGTTAAATCGATTGTAACAAGTTTAAATTATTATAATTTAAATTTGAACAAATTTGCCTCTAGTGCATTAAGAAGAGATTTACACATCATTAGAAGATTATAACTATTGATACAACCTAGTGTGCTGCACTGGGTTGAATGTAGAGAATTATTAAAAACATTTGGAAAAAAAGTTATAATTATTTTTAACATTTCGTTCTATTTTTTTATTATGTACCTGATTTCATAAAACAAAAATCTCAATAGGATTTAAATAAAATTTTTCTCAAAAAATGATTAAAGTTTTTAAAATAAAATTGCATACAATAAATTGTTAGGCTTTGGCCTAAAATACAGGACGTTGATTTTTAACCTGAATTTTCGTTAAATTTTCTTACAGATATTTTATTAAAAAAAAAGAATCAAACACGAAAATAAAATTTTATTGTTTATTCAAAAAACGGATTTGCTAGTGAAATGTAAACATTGCCTGAGTTATAAACTGAATAACCCAAGGGCGGATCGCTGCTTTGAATAGTTAAATTTCTCAAAATAAAGTCATGTGCTTGAATAGAATATCTCTCTTCATCGTCATTAGTCATGTAAAGCAATTCTAAATTAGTACTTGACCAAATTGATTTTACTATTTCACTGTTCAATTTTGCTAAAGGAGATTTTATTTGCTGTATGCTTAAATTTCGACTTGTCAAAGTTTTCTAATAAAATAAATTTAAAATTCATATAAAAAACAATATCATAAAATAAAAATAAATTACTGTTGAAGAATCCCTATTCAAAGTGAAAATAAATGGTTTCTTATCTTGAATATTTTTAGAAAATTCATCATCATTTTCTGAACCAATAAACCACTCATTTTGTAATGATTCTAATGCTTCAAAAAACTCATCATCATTAGTAATGGGACTAATCATAGTCGCATGGTCAATTGTCATTTTTATGGCGTTCCTAATATTCATGTTAAACATTTGAAAAAAAAAACAAAAATATAATTAAATAAGACAAAAGTACCTGAATGATTTAACTAGCAATTTGTGGAGACTGGGAATCGATTGAGTAATTTTTTCGTTAATAGGTGACCAAGGTAAAATTCCTTGATAAAAATTATTGATTGTATCCGAATTAAAATTAACACCGACCATGTTTTCGCTTAAGTCTAAAATTTGGGAACATTTAAGCAAAAATTTATAATGGCTTGTCCATAAATCATTTTCATATTTATTTAGATCAATGTCTCTAAGCTTTTCATCAAATTTATTTGAAAGAATCTTTTTTATCCAATCTTTGGTCTTAATCGTGTTTAAAAGACTGTCATTATTTAAAGAACTTTTTGAGTCAAAATTTTCTTTCATATGATGAATCCACTCAACAGGTAAAGCTAAAATTGAATCGGATTCTTTTAAGGGTGATATTTTTCTTGGTGAATTAATGCTATTTAGCACATTTTTATTAGGACTTTTAATCGGTGTCTCTTTTTTAATATCATTTTTAGTTTTGGTCTCCTCTGATTCCTTAATTCCTAGAATTTCATTCAAATCAAAATCAAAGCTATCAAAATCTTGATTTTTTTTCATCTTAGCTCTGGTTGCTGACATATTCGAATTTTTCAAAGAATCTTTCTTTGGTGTTATTTTATTTTCAATATTTGAATCTGCATCAGACCAATCATCAGAACTTTCACTTTCATCATGAGATAAGACAATATTTTTCTTGCTAATTGTTGACTCGATAGTTAGCTCGGGATTTCGCAAAAAATTGACTAACGGAGACATTTGAATGTATTCGTCATTTTTTTGAAGAGATGTTGTGCTCTCATCTATTTTACTAATAAAATCTAATGTATTTTTTTCTGAGTAAAAATCCTCTTTTCTTTCAATTAAATAAAGAATGATAAAATAATGGAGTACTTTCGGATATATTTGACTCAAAAATACCAAATTATCTGGATTATCTAAAATGCCAACAAGACTATTTTTTGCATCCGAATACGTATTTAAAATGACAACATCTTTAGAGCTCATACTATTAAATGGCTTTTTGTTAAAAAGCAAAAATTTGAATTTCGATTGTGAGTTTGATTCAGCACCGGAAGGATTTTCAAAGTTTAATTCGAACAAATCATCAATATATTGGGCTTCCCGGGTATGACATGATGTCTCTTGAAGCTCAAGACCTTTAATATTAATGATATAGTAAGAATTCGATGATTCCATTACTTGAATCCATATAATTCTGTCCTGAAATCTACTCAAAAAAAACATATCGGCCTTTATCGACTGACCTATACTTCCAGATCTGATGTGTTCTTTAAAAGATTTAACCAAATCGGGAACCAATTGAGAATAAAATAATAAGTCAACAGAATTTTTGTTTTCGGAACATTGATATTTTTGGAAAATGTCATCATATATGTCTATAGATTTTGAAAAAAAAAATTTTTTTTGGGGCCAAAATTTTGATGGCCGAGGAAAAGCAAATAAAAATATTGGAAAAGTAAAAAGTGGCAATAAAGGAGCGCTGATAATGCATGATGGTATTAAGATAAATAATGAAAATGGTATAATTAAAATGATATTGATTATTAAGAAAGACAATGCTAAACGACAACGCTGTTTTTTTATTGTCCAACCAGTAATGGATATCAATATATAAGCATATAACTTATTAAAAAACTGAGCCAAACGATCCGTCAAAAAGCTTGTAAAAAGACAACCAGTTAGAAAATATTTTATAAGATAATTTTTTGTTGTTGAATCGGTAACTGAGTTGTAGCTTATCGTAAAAAATACCAAATGAGTTGCACTCATTTCAAACAAACAGTCATAGCTTGATTGCCATACCTTTAAATAAATAAAAAATATTATTATTATTATTATTATTTATTCAATGAACGCCTTGTAGGCGATGTTAAAAAAATAAAAAATTATAGTAAAAATAAAATAAAATAGTTTAGTTTGAGACCAAAAAAAAGCAGCATCCGAAAATTTTACTTATGAATGTTAATATTTATTACTTTCTTTTAATTTCAATAATTATTATTCAATTTTGGTTTTCTTTTTTATTATTTTCTATTTCTCTTTTTTAGATAAATTTCTTCGCAGTAACCATGTCGATCCAAGAGGCAAAAATCTATATCTCTTTTAAAAAATCTATAATCTATATCTATTTCTGCAAGAGTTGAAAAATTAAAAGGAAAAAATTTCTTTAACTCATAGTTAAAATTAATTGAGACAATCTTTATTTTAGTTTGAATTAAAATATTCTTAATTATCAATTATTAAAAAAGCAATGGGATCAAGTGTACAATATGAAATTATTGTGAAATTCAAAAAAAAAAAGAAAAAAAAATTCTTCCTTTTTTGATTAATTAAAATTTACTAAAATAAAATAAATTTAATAAAATACTGCAATTTAGTTCAACAAACTTTATGGCACCTTTATTACCTAAAATAATTTAATAAAAGACAAAAAATAACATCAATAAGATTTAAATTGATTATATTGATTTTGTTTACTTTAAAAAAAAGGAAAATAAAGTTTTTATTTTGGATAAAAAAAATGCAAAAAAGTTTGTTACATTTAGTGGCAGTATTTTTTATATATTTTTCATTTTAGTAAATTTTGATTAATTTAAAAATAAAAAATTTTTGTTCTTTTTGTTTTAGAAATTCACAATACCCAATATGAACAAATTTTTAATCAAATCTGAACAAAAATTAGATTTTTGTCTTTGAAAAAATTGAACTATCTTTTTTTATTCACATAAATTTTAATGCTTGGCTTAAGTAAACAATTAATTTATTGCTGTTTGAATATGTCAGATAAAAAACAGTTAAGTATAATGTTATTAAAAAATTTAGTCTCTGTTTTAATTGCAATCAAAAATTTTTCTTTCTTATTGATTGCTAAAATGCAAAACTGAATTATGTAAAAATTAAAAAATTAGCAATTTATTAGAAAAGGAAGCTTTAAATAGTTTTTAAAACCAGAAGAGTCTATTTTTAAAATTAATTAGAATAAATACGGCTTAGATGATCAACTCGATGCAGTCACCTCTGTGTCAGATCGGAGCCTTCGCTCAAAAAGGTCCCTCCTATGCTCCATAAAGAGCGAACAAAGTATAAGAAAAAAAAAATAAAAAATCATATATATTTATCTATTTTTTGATAAAATGAGAAAAATTTTCTGAATTAACAAGGTATTAAGGAACCGTTATTGTCTGCCACATGACTATCAATAGTTGATTCCGGCAATTATGTATACCGTGAGGGTAATTTTTACCGAATCTAAACATTTTTTCGTAACTCAATTATTTCATCAAATTAATAATAATATTTTAAGATTTCTAAAATTTTTTTTTCCCATGCGGTCAACAAAATGGTCAATATCAACTATCGGTGGTCCAGTGTCTAACTAACACAATAAAAAACAAAATTCGGAACATCAGGGGAATTCTTTTTGGCTAAATTATAATAATTTTTAAATTCCTATTTTTAGATTGAAGTTTTAATTAGTCCTGTTTTACTAACAAAAAATTTTATGAATTAAAAGGAGACTTATTTTAATGCTTGTTAAATTATCTTTCTCAAATATTAAGAAAAAAAAGCAACAGTGCAAAAAAAATAAAAAAATTATTAAAAGGAAAAATATCGATAAGAAAATTATTTTTAAAGGCGCTAAAATAGGCTTTTTTTGATACAATTTTGATTTGATTTTACTCTTGAAATAAATTTGATTTAATTTTAAACAGTTTAAAATTTACCCATCGATAAGCTCTCAAAACTATCAAAGTTCTCCAATAACCCAATTCTTCGTCTCCATAAATTTTATTCATACTGCAGTCAATCGATATTATTGCGATTAATATCAATGGAGATAAAAATTTTACCAAAACAAGTCTAATGTATTTTAAAACGAGAAAAAAATTGTTGCCTACATTGATTGTTTTGGCGATAGATTTTTGTTTAGGCAAAGATCGACTAAGTGCATTTTTAGGATAAAATGGATTTCTCACAAGTCCAAAAAAAATAAAAACACCTTGAAGATCACCGGATATTTTGACAATAATATAAAAACCTAAACTCAAGTATAAAAGAATTGTTTCTATCAAGAACGGCGTGTCAATTGATTTAAAATTTTCATCAAAAACAGCAAAGATAACTACCGAAATCGAAAGAGTAAGCAATAAAATAAAACAATGGTACAACAGGTCTTTCCAGTTTAAAGGAAATTTTTTCGGTGATTTTTTATTTTGAGCTTTGTCATCAATTGGAGCTATTTTGGTTTTTTTATCTTGAAATGAAAACAAAATCCATTCAAGTATCAACAGAAAGTCAATTGAGCTCAATAAGTATCCAAACATAGCAAGAATAACTACTATAGCAATGTTGTTCGGAATAAAATGTACCATTGATACAATTACTGCAACAAACAATTGAAATATAAGCCTTGAATTGGAAGCTGTCGCTGTTCCACCATATAAATAAATATAGCATTGTTCAAAAAACCAGAGTATACACGCATCTATTGGTGGTAATAAACCAAAATACCACGCCAAAGGTAGACATGTAAAAAATATCTTCAAATAAAATATTACACTAGATGGAATATTTGCATTGTTAGCCGAGAAACTTTAAAATAAAAATAAAATAAATAATTTAATACTCAAAATTTTTTTTATTTTTTACTTGTAAATAAGCTCTATTAGTTGAAAACAGAATATGTAAAAAACACGATAATATCGATTGATGTTTAAATCATCGTATGATTGATAAATTGCAAGTTCGGATGGATTTCGAAAGCACAAAGAATAAAATGATACGGTTAAAACAAACCAATGTAGAATAAATAGAATTATACTTGGTGCTAAGGAGTAAAAATTTTGAAAATAAATCATAGACTCCAAGTAAACGCAATTGAACATTAGTAAACCAGCAACAAATGAATCAAATATATTTTGAAATAATAACTGTATTAATTTTATTTTTTTTATTTTTGAGGTTGAATCATTTACAATGAAAAGTTCACTTGATGTTGGGATTAAAAATTCAATTGTTGATTTGGAAAAAATATTAGAAAATTCAAAATTTTGTTCATCGCTTAATCTATTTGATCTAACAACTATATTGGACTGTTCTTCATTATTTGATTTATTTAAGATTATCATAGTAAATATTTTGAGAATTAAAATGATTAGAAAATAAATAAAACCAGCTATTATTGATATGTACAAGTTCCATTTATCAGTGTTTACTAAGTCATGAATTAGAATACATAATCCACCGAATATGAAAGGAAAAATAAATAGGATTATCTGAAAAACGTAAATGTAAATGGGCGCTTTGAATGAAGAATTAAATAAGAAAATTGGACCACCCAAAAAAGTTTGGAGAAACCGCTTGAAAAAGAAATTTCGTTTATATTCGTTTAATAAAGGTGATGATGTTGATGTTTCATTGGTGCTATTTTGGTCCATTCTTATGCTTAGCTATTGACACATTATGAGTTATTTTATAATTGATTCGTTTCAGCTTAAATCAGCTTATTGCCTTTTAAAAATTTTAAATAAAAATTTGAACATGAATTTCGTTGTTTCTATGGAAACTCAATATTGAAAGCCCTTAAAAAAATCTCTTCATGGTTAATTTTTGTCTTTTATTTTTAACATTTATTTTTTCGTTTAAAAGTTAACCAAAACATTAAAAAATATTTTTTAAAACAAACTAATGAATTTTATTTTTATGAAATTTTATTTAAATTTCGATTTCTAAACGCTCATTAAATCAATTATGAAATAAAATTTTCGCTTTATTTAGATGGTTTGATTATTATAAAACCTTTTAATGTAGTATATCCCGAGAATCTTATTCATGCTTCCAGTGTGAAAGGTGTTCACGCTTTTCCAACATTCGCTTCCATACATAAGTGTTGTTTATTTAAAATATTGCTATTTTTAAACAGATAAATTTTTGTTTTTATCTAGGTTTTTACTTAAAAATTTTAAATTTTAAGACTTGAAAAATTTGATAATCGAATATTATCAAACCAAATTCAGCTAGTTTTTTAATTAGTGAAGTTAAATTTAAACCAAATTGTTTTTATATTACTTTGAAAAAATTCTCTTTAGTATGTAGGATAAATTGAAGCATAAAACTTAATGTAATGTAAAGCATGTTTCGAAAATAAAAGAATTTAAAAATTAATGTTAGAAAAATTTTAAATTTTTTACTTATTTTTTTCATATTTTTAATAAAATTTTTTCATTTTAAATTAGATATTATTGGCTTTTTTAATTGAAATTTTTCTAAAAATTTAAAAGCAGTAATAAGTTTAAAATTATTTTTTTATTGATTAAATCAAAATGAATTAAATTTTATGATCATTTAGAATCGTATTGCTTTAAGTAATTATCATATGGTGTTATTAATTAACTTCTTATTAATTAAAAAAGCGCCAAAATACTCACATACTGACTGGAAATTTCAAATATCTTAAAATAATTTTATCTAGAAATTATTTAGTTGCAATTAATTTAAATTAAAAAATTAATTTGTCGAATTTTTTATAAAAATCACTTATAAGACAAATACAACTTAAGCAGTAAATTTTGAAATTGCTTATTTTTCTTATTAAAAATAAAGCTTCCAATTGTAGCAAGACAATTTTTTTTAATCTTAATTTTTTCTTAAAATATTCCTATATTTAATTTTTAACTGATTTATTTTTAATTTAGATAAATTTCTATTTGTTTAAAAAAAACGTTTTGAAATTTTTGTCCTACGGACACAAAAATTAAAATAAAATACTCAGAAAAATAAAAATGGGTTTTACATATTTGGCCTTTGCATATATGATGGCATTGATTTTGACGGCAATTTTAATATTCTTAGCTATTTGGCATGTATGTTTTAACAAATTGATACTAAATTAATATCTAGTGATTTTTTTAAGGTAATTGCATTTGATGAACTAAAAAATGATCAAAAAAATCCTATTGAACAATGCAATACGCTTAACCCGGTAATAAAAAAAAACTTGTATTTCACAAAAATTTTAATTTTTTACTTCAAAATAACAGTTGGTTTTACCAGAGTATTTTGGTCATGCAATTATGGTTCTATTGATTGTATTTGGTGGAGATTTGATAACATTTGTATTGAATTTACCAATTTTGATTTTCAATGTTAAAAAGTATTCATAAAAGAGAGAATGATAAAAATGTTTATAATTTTTGTTCATTTAGATATTTAAATCGACCTGTTTTGTCAAAAACTGCAATATATGACCCTACATTAATTATGAATGGGGATATACTAAGTCGTGAAACGTTTGAAGGATGGATCAAACTAGCTTTTTACATGGTATCTTTTTTTTACTATCTATACTCGTGAGTTAAATTTTAATGTTTATTTTCTAAGATAAATTAAATTTATTTATTTAAGATTCATTTCAACATTAATTAGTACAAATTAAGTTAAAAAAATTTAATTTAAAAAAATTTATTTTGAACACATTTTTTTTTTAATAAATTTATTATTAATTTTTCTTTTTTGTCTAAAAATGAATTCTGTTAAAACTAATTAATTTATCTTTCAAAATATGCTTATTTTCATGAAATAAAAACTAAAAAGAAAAGTAACACAACGGGTCAATAGAACTCCTCCGAGTTTTAAGTATTAAAATTTTCAAATTAACTGATTATATTGAATTAAACGATATTTAATTTGTTTTATTTGCTTTTATGTCAATATAAATATTATTTCAAGTAAATTAAATAAAATAAAATTTTGAACAAAAATAAATTAATTGAAAAATAAGATTATTGTTTAGTAACTACTAAGCTGCTGGCAGGTACAAGTCCAAGTTCAGTTAGAGTCTTCGACATATCCTCATTGGTATAAACTTTTCGTGGAAATGTCTGCATTAAATTAAATGTACCATTGCCATCATTTCGATTTTCCTCAACCCATGAACGAACTACATTTAGCTTATCTTGAGCATCAAATTTTTGAATCATTGTGCTTCCATCTGTTAGTCTTATTTGGATACGGCATTCACTGTAGTCCTTTTTTACAGCAGAATTTACAGGCTGTACTTGAGCTTGAGGAGATTGGACAGGTTGAATTTCCTTTTTGAAAGCTTCTCTATCTCGTGCAATTTGTTCTTTGAGTTTACGTCTAGAATCAGCAAATTTTTAGATTACTTTGATAATTTTTTAAATTAGCAGACTTATATTCAGCATCGGCTAATTTTTCTTTCCGCTTTAGCTCCGCTATTCTTTTCATTTCCTCTTCATGATATTTTTGCTTTATTTCATTAAGCTGTCTACCCTCTTTACGTCTCATTTTTTCCCTTTCAAGTTGCTCCTGTTTTTCTTTTTCTTCTCGTTCTTGTCTTAATTTTTTTAGTTTTTCGCTAAGTCTAATTTTTTGCTCTTCAATTTCTTCTTTGGTTTTTGGTTTAATTGATTCGGTTGATTGACTGAAATTCACATGACCGGTTTTATGAGCATGTAGAGTAGCAAAATCTTCATCTTTCAAAAGAAGACCACAGTCATCACATTTCAAAGAATTAGGATTTGAAGCTTCATCAGGATTTTCTTCAGAATTTACTTTTTCATTTGGAGACGCTGTCGATGATAATTTTAAAACAGGATTAATGGGCTCATCTTTAGCTCCTTGTTCATCTATATCATTTCCATGAGTGAGAAGCCAATCTAAAGCTTGCTGCATATTCTGATTATTGAGGGACAAAGCTTTAATGCTAAAAAAATAAAGTAACTTTTTAAAACAAGTTTTAAAATTAATAGCAACCATTTTTCCTCGGAAAAACCCATTTCAATCAAATTTTGAAGATCAGACATTTGTTAATTTTATTTGATCAAAGTATAAATGAATTTTTGTCCAAAAATAAAAAATTTTATAGTCAAAAATATTATTTTGAAATTTAAAAATAACAACTATTTCAGTTCTATATTAACTAAAATTTCTCATAACTTTTTTAATAAATTAATTTAATTCGGAAAATTAAATATTTGAACATTAAAAAAACTAAATTTTTAAAGAACTGAATTGAGAATTAATTTTAGAATTGAATTTAAGATAAAATGGTAAATTTTTAAAATTATCATTAGTTTGAACTACATATGGTAGAAATTCATCTATGATTTTAACATTTACCTCCATCGTCAATCGACTTTATTCTTTCAAATTTTAAATAGGAAAATATAAAGGATCGAATAAAATTTAATTAATTAATTGATTGAAACTAAATATTAAGATCATTAAAAGTCTCGTAAATTTTAATAGAAGAATGTGCTAAAAACTTATATATTTTTTCTTCTATGATTTAAATATTCTATAAAATTTTAAACGTAATATTAATGATCAAGGTTTTTAAAATTATTTAAACTTGACTTAATTCAAACTAGCAATAATAATGAGGCTAAACCCTCGTTTTATGTGCTAGCACATAATAGCTTTCATTTTATTATTAAAAAATTAAAATAA
>VANL01000832.1:0-22474 GCA_006352455.1 Brachionus sp. 'Tiscar'
ATTTATTTGATTTAGTCTCAAATTTTAAACCAAACTAAGCTGTTCCTGATACAGTCTGGTTTGATATAAACATTTTAGCCAAAAAATTTAAACTAAAAAAAATTTTAACTAAAAAGATGTTAACTTATAAACAAATATCTTTTTATTTTTTTAATCCTAATTATTAGTAAAAAAAATAATATTTAGATGTACAATGGGAAAAATCTTTTAAATGTAGGAGCTTCAAATCAAATATCTTTTGTTTCGATGATTATGGATATTCTTTTTACACATGAAGAACAAAATAATGGACTAGTGGTAAAAGTTAAACCAACAGCTAAAAGAAGTCAACTTGAACCGTCAAGGGTTAAATTTGAAAAATTTTTATTTGCCGGGTTAAAAGTTTTTTAAAAATTTAAATATTAGATTATGTTAATCTCTTTTTTTTTTATGTTTTTTAAAATCAAATTATAATACATAAAAGTCTATTTTTTTTATTAGAATTTAATTGTACCAAAATCATATTAAATATTTTAAATAAATTTATATAAAATATGACATTTTTTAATTAATTTTTCCTTATTTAAAGTATAATTAAAACCATACTCATAATAAAACTCAAATAGTTTTTTTTATCTTCAGATTCTATTTTTTTGTTTCTCATTAGAATATAATGGTAATTCTCACGTGAAAATTTGGAGAAGCTCTGGAGATTCTCACGTGAATCTTCATACAGTTTTTCTAATGAGATCTAGCCTGAATCTCTTTTCTTTCGCGATACAGTCAACATTGTGTCTCAGTTAGATCTTCTATGAGATATAAATGAGAATGAGACCTGGGTATGTTAGCAAAAGATATTCTCATGGGACCGAAGCATACAAATTTTGACAAATAAAAAACTCCTTGAGTCCCTGTAGCGAAAATATTTTTTTTAAAATCTATTCCGAAGGAGTTCTAGCTCGGTACAGAAAACAAATATATATAAAATAAAAATAAATCTCCGAAGTCAGTCGGTCAAATTTTTTACGCTTAGATTACAAATACCAATAGATGTTGACCAACCGTTTAGAGTCTGAAACAGATGAGATTGTCGAGCAGCCATTAGCAAAAAAGAGTAGATTAGAAGACAATGAAAAAGTAGCAAAGAATAAATGTGGCAGATCAGCCAGATCGAGAAAAACAAAAAATAAATTAAGTTTTTTTGTCTTTAAAAAATATATTTTATTTTTATTATTTTTTTTGTTCTACTTAGTTAATTAGTGTAAATTTTTTCTTAAAAAAAACTAATTAAAAAAAAATTTTATAAAAACAGATCATAACTATATGCCGTATTAAAATTATTTCAGTTTTCTAAGAAGAGTTATATAAAATTTAAAAACCTTTTTTTATTTTTATAAAGTGCTAAATAATTTTTTAAAAGTATAACTCATGGATAGACAATGAGATTTAAATATTAAAAAAACGTTTTCCTTTCTGTACTTTTTGTACTTTTTCTGAAATTTAATTTATTTGGCCCTAACCCTTTTTTAAATTGAAATAAAAAATTTAGGGATTCGGGTATGTTAAAGATAAGAAAAATTTTAGTTCAAATTAATATTAATAATTAAAATTTTAATTTTTTGTAATCTTTATTTTTAATATGAAAAAGTACAAAAAGGAACAGGGCTAAATAAATTAAATTTTAGAAAAAGTACAAAAAGTACAGAAAGGATTAACTTTTTAATGTTTTCATTGTCTATACCTCACACAAAAGACAATAAATATTATATGTGTGTTTACTGATTTAAATTAAATTCAAGTAGTAGCAATATGATGAATTAGTGATAATTTTTTTTTAAAAATTGAACATCTAAATGCTGAAAAGTTTGATAGTGCACGAGGTTGACTCGTTTAATTTTAATTTTTTGATAATTTTAATTTTTAGTTCATTTAAATTAAAAATAAAATTATAAAATTCTTATTTACTAATTCATTGACTTTAATCTCTTCTGAATTAAGCATTTGTTCATTTAAATCAAATAACCTTAAAGTTTTGTCCTCACTGTTTGTCATAATACAGCTTCCATCAGGCGACCTTTAGAATGAAAAACAATTAGACCAAACTAAATAAAAATAAAAAATTTCTCATCACCATTTGCAGCCTTTGGTGACATTTTGATAATTATCACTTGAAAATTCTATTTCAGCTTTACTAATCAGTTTAAATTCAAATTTAGACTTTTTTTCCTCATGAAATCTTTTTTTATCAAATATTTAAAAAAAATATTTTAATAAATTCTATTCAATTAACAATTCACTTTGGTTCAAATTATCCTCTTGCTTGGTCTCCAAAGTCTCAAATGGAGTTTCAATTGGAAAATTACTTGCATCTGATTCTGAATTAAGACGCAAATCGGCGTCAAAATTGCTAGCCAAAAGCTCTGTTTTACTAACCGATTCATCCTCACTTGTTTCCTTATCCACATCTGACTTTACACCCCTGGCCACATTCGATATATGACTCAATAGTGCCGCATCAAGTATCGATTTTTTAGACATCTTAAATTTTATTCAATTCTTAAAAATTAAAAATTTTTTTTTTTATGGAATTTAACATCCAGGAAAAAAAAGCCAAAAAAAAAAAAACTAAAATAAAAATTTTTTATTCAATTCGAAACGGATTAAAAAGAGTAAAAAAAATTTTTTTCTTTTCATAGAGTCTCAATACACATTGCTACACTCATACCACCACCAACACAAAGAGCAGCCAGACCTCTTTTTTTTTTCAGTCTAAGCATACTGTGAACAAGAGTGACTAATATTCTGGCACCGGAGCAGCCGATTGGGTGTCCGAGAGCCAACGATCCACCATTGACATTTACTTTGTCTGAATCTAGACCAAGCTCTCTTAAAATAGCAATACTTTGCGAACTGAATGCTTCGTTTATCTCAAACAAATCAACTTCGTTCAAATTCCACTTGGCTCTTTCGGCTGCTTTTCGAATGCATTGAATAGGAGCTACGCCCATTAGCATAGGCTCGTTTCCGTGCTGAGCCCAAGACACTATACGAACCAAGGGTTTTAGATTTTGTTTCTTGGCCTCATCCAAGCTAGCCAGCATTAGCAGAGCAGCTCCGTCATTAATGCCCGATGAATTGCCGGCTGTGACTGTTCCCCCATTGACAAAGCATGGTTTAAGCTTTTGAAGAGCTGGCAAACTTGTGTTTGCTCGCGGAAATTCATCTTTTGTTATTAATTTTTCTTCCCGTTTTTCCACTACTTTCACCGGGACTATTTCATTCACAAATGCATCACTTGAAAAAGCTGTCTGATACTTTAATTGAGAATTAAGAGCAAACTTATCCTGATCTTCTCTGCTAATAGCATAAGTTGTGGCCACATGTTCAGCTATTTTGAATTATTGCTTAAATAAATTAAAAAAAAAAAAAAAAAAGAAGGATTTTCTACCCGTATTGCCCATTGGACATTTGTTAAAAGCATCAACAAGTCCGTCGTTCATCATGGTGTCTAGCATGGTGACATCATTGAGTTTGTGTCCATTTCGGATATGAAGACAATGAGGCGCTTGGCTCATGGACTCTTGACCACCACATACAACAACTGATGCATCACCGCATTTAATTGCCTGATATGCAAGCACACATGCTTTGAGGCCCGATCCACAAAGCATGTTTAATGTGCTGGCTGGCACTGTGTTGGGACAGCCGGCGTTTATGGCTGTTTGTCTTGCTGGATTTTGTCCTTGACCGGCTGTGAGAGCTTGACCAATTATTACTTCATCAGGTATGATTTTGGTCGAATCAAGTATATGCTTTAGGACTGTGGTGCCCAAGTCACTTGCTTTTAAATTAGAGAATACTCCGTTCAAATTTCCTATTGGGGTTCGATGCGCTGACACAATCACAACTTCACAGTCCATTTTTTTATTTGAATTCAACTATTTTTTCAAAATAATGATTAATTTGAATTTTTTCTTAAATTTTTACAGCTAGAGACATAGTTTAAGTCTTTAAAAAAAAATAAAAAAAGAATTTTTTATTATTTTATTTCGTAATTCTAAAAAGACATTTTGATAAATTTAAAAAAAAATAATTTTTTTTATCGTACCACTATTTTTAAAAGAGATATGAATTAAATAATATTTAAAAATTTTGTTTCGTGTTTATTTCCAGCATTCTTTCCTCTTTTCTCATCGGGCTGATGACTCAAGGAAGCGAGTGAGATGTTGATCATAAACAGCAGCAATCACCGGAGTACTAACTGGCTGCTATGTCATTTTGACACATCTTCAATCTTTTATCTATCAAACTAATTAATTAATAGATTTAAATTTATTTTAAAATTTATTTATGCAATTATGAATCATTGGAAATGAAAAGGTCTAAAAGAGAAGAGAAAGCTTTTTTTATTTAAAGTATAATAATTATCACGAAACAGCAGAAGTATAACTGACATTTGTTTCCTTGATTTTATGTTTTTTCTTATTTTGATGTTTGAAAAATAAAAGAAATGAAAGAATGATTTGAAAATTGCACTTCTATTTATACCCCTTGTTGAATTAGTTCAATTGGTTAAATTACTTTTCTAAGTATAATAATGGGCACAGCCATCCTCCTCTTTTCTCAACCGGGCTGGGAACCGTGTTGAATCAGCTTAATTGGTTAAATTAATTTCTAAATACAGTCGTACCTTCGTATAACGAACCTAAATTTAACGAAATCCTTGAATTAACGAAATGAAAACTAAGAACCAGAAATAACTATTATAAATTATATACAAAAAATTTTCGATGTAAAGAAATAATACAAAAGAACAAATAAATAGGTTACTTTTAAAAATTAACTTCCTATAACGAAATAAAAAATCAATTTTTTTCACACTTTTTTGTTAATTTTCAGTTCTGTAAAAAAAGGAAAATTATTTGAAAATTAAAAGACATTAAATAAAAATAGGTGCTCGTATCTTTATTGATGAATATAATTTTTTTCCAAGAGTAGAAAGAGGCTATGCAATTGCACCTGCTTTTAGCACTAATTTAGCTATTGAGAAAATAATTACCAAATTAGTTTCTCAACCTTATAGTGATTGTGTAGAAAATTTAAACACTATTGATTCATTTGATTCAGAATATTACAGAAAAGTCCTAAGTTCAAATTTAACATATCGTCAAGCTGAATGTTTTGATGCTTATCTTGCTTCTGAAACTTACAAAAAGTGTAAATGTGAAGAATTGGCAAATAGCTTTATACACGATAATAATAACCCTTGTGATACTTTAGAAGAGCAATTTTGTTCGTTTAGTATTTTTCAGGAAATAATTAGATCAAATTTTAAGAGCAAAATAAAAAATTTATGTCCATTAGAATGTGAATCAGTTAGATATAAAATAATAAAATCAGAGAATAAATTTCCATCTGAATCTTATGCAAAAGATCTTTTAAAAGAGGAAAATATTAAGAGTTTGTTTTCAAATCGTTCAAATGTGACTTACGAAGAATTAAGTTCGAATATTTTATCAGTGAATGTGTACTATGAATATTTAGAGCAAACAGAAATAACACAGAGTGAAAGTATTACTTGGGATGGACTAGTTGGCAGTATTGGTGGAACCTTAGGCCTTTTTTTGGGAATTAGTATTCTCAGTTTTGCTGAATTTATTGATTTATTATTTCAAATAATTTTCAAAAAATCCGGAAAAAATAAAATTAGTACTTCAAATAAAAACTAAAAGAATCAATTAATTTTTTCATTCAAATTATCAAAATTTAATTTTTTGAGTAATTTATTAGTTGAACAAATTTAAATTTTAAAAATTATTTTTTATTTTTTTATACATTTTTTCATATAGAATTATTTAGAATTCTTGAATATGGTTAGCTGGACATGAAAATATGTCTCTGCATTAAATAAACTTTAATAAGCAATTTTAATAATTAAATTGTTAATTTCGTAGCTCATTTAATTTTATCATGGTGTAAGGGACTCAACATAATGATCCAAACAAGTTGATCTTGATTGCACCTTTCTATGTTCAGATTTAAAAATTAAAAATATAATTTTATAATTATATATTTAATGTATAGAAAAAAATGCAGATTAACTATTCCTATTATGCTTAATTTTTTAGCTAAGATTTCCACAAATTTGATTTTTAAATACAGAGTTGTTTATAAGTCGCAAGTCTGAAGTCAAGTCCAAGTCCGGAGTTTTTTTGTTTTTTTTTTCCGAGTCAAAGGCTTTAATTTTTATTAATAAATATTTAATTTATAAATTTTTTATGTTTGATAAAAAATTCCTCTCAATATTTATTTAGATTTTGTTTTTGATAGTAGTTAAAATAAATATCTAATTAAAGATATACAGATAATATTCTAAAAAAATAAAAACATGATAATTAAAAAAATGAAAAAAAATATTTCACAAGCATTTTTTTAAAATATCTTTAAAAAATTTTTATTGATTTATTTATATAATTATATTTCTGCGATCCTTAATAGTTTTTATGGTTGCCAAGAAAAGTAGGACTTATGAAAAAAATATAAAAAAAAAAAGTCCAAGTCTGGACTTTTTTTTTTTATATTTTTTTCTGGACTTTTTTTAGGGACCTTTATACAACTTTGTTTAAATAGTAAGATAAAACATGGATAGACAATGAGATTTAAATATTAAATAGCTATTCTCCTATCTGTACTTTTTATGCTTCTTTAGATATGAAAAAAAATTCTATGAATTAAACGTTTACCCTAAATATTACTTAAAAATAAAAGTAACTTATGCTTTGCAATTTAATCGCTTTACTCTAGATGTTAGATAACAAAAAAATAAGAAAAGAATAGAATTGTAAATTTTTGATATAATATTACCAAAGAAATAAACTGAAAAAGGGTACCGTAATCTTTAAATTTTGGAATAACAAATACAAAATTTCATTGTATTGTGAATTTTAAGAACAAAAAGAACAAAAATTCTCCCTTTATTGATAAATAAAAATTTAAAAAACTAAAATAATTTAAAGAAAAATACTGAAACTTTGTGCAACCAAGTTTGTTGCATCTTTTTACCTAAAATAGAAACTTTATTTTCTTTTTTTTAGATTTACCAAATCAATAATCAATTTAAATCTAATTGATGCTTTATTCTTTGTCTTTTATTTACACCAGAAAAATTATTTTAGGTAAAAAAGATGCAATTAAGTTTAATGCATTAAAGTGCATTATTTTTTTTTAATTATTTTATTTATCCATAAAGGAAGAATTTTTTTCTTTTTGTTCTTGAAATTCACAATCCCAAATTTCATTTATTCCTCTTATTTCAATATATTTAATAAAATCAAATTAAAAAATCTATTAAACTGAGTTTTATTAACTTAACCTAATCCGAGGGTTAACTAATATAATTTGTAATATTTTAAGAAATACTTTTGTTTTTTGAAGGTAAACAAGGAAAGCTTTTTAATTTTATTAATAATCTAAAAAAAATCTTGAAATTTAATTTTTGAATAGATAAAATTTTTTGTTTAAATTCAAATTAGAAAATTTTCTTATTGGAATATATTTTACATTATCTTAAAAGTTTAAATTTTATTTAAAAACTAGCTCTACGGACTCTCTTATTTATATAGGACTAAAATCTTGTAGATTTTATGCAAGACCTAGCGCTTCGCCCGGTTGTCTTTCTAATTTTTTTTATTTAAAAAAAAATTTTTTTTTTTCATAATTTTTTTTACATCGCCTTTAAGGCGTTCATTGAAATAAATAAAAAATATACAAACAATTTTTTATTGATCAATATTATTGAAACTAAATTTTTATCTTTGGAAAATACATTGAACACATTTTAAATTAAAGATATACGAACATAAATAGAGAAAAAAATAATCATTCATGTACAATAATTAGCATTTTCAAATTCAATTTTAAGTGTTTTTCTTTTGGTCGTTTTAAGCTTAGTGCTTAACTCTTTACCAGTGGGACATAAGTCTTTACACAAACAATTGGCACACTTTGGACCAACTGGACGACATATTTCTTGACCGAAGCCAACTAACAAATGATTTACCTCATACCAAAGTCTTCTTTAAAGAAACAGGAAACAATTTAAATAAAATTTGATTGATAAAATTTTATTACTCTGGCATCCATTCTTCTAGCTCTTTGCGAGTATGCTCTGGGGTCTTGGTCTCTTTTTTAGTCCATCCGAGTCTGTTAGAAATTCTATGAACATGAGTGTCAACACCAATTCCGACAGTTTTTTTCCAAGCACAAGACATGGCCAAATAAGCCATCTTTGGTCCCACACCAGGCAGCTTACACAACTCATCAATAGTATCAGGTATATCAGAGTTATATTTTTCTTTTAGAATTTGAGTTGTTTTTTTGATATATTGAGCTTTGCGTCTATAAAAACCAGCTGGATAGATGGCTGTGGCTATTTTTTCTTCATCTGTCTGTAATATAGTGTCAACATCTAATGGTAATTTTTGCAATTCGATTACTGCTTTAGCCGTAATCTCATCCTTAGTTTGACTTGAGAGCATTAAAGCAATTAAACATTGAAATCTTCTTGTTCTTGGCTCGATTACAGCGTCTATACTAGACAAAGTGTCACAGCCCATTGAATCAACTGGAGCGCTCAAGCCCGATCTCATTTGTTTTATCAGCTCAAACTGTTCTTTCCAATTGGCCGGCTCCCATTTGCATTTTTTTACGCCTGGTTCTTCTTCACTAGGCTCGCACTTTATTGCACTAGTTTTCATTTCCAGATTATTGGTTCTCTCTTTCAACCTTCTCGAGATCCTGCTAATTCCAGGCTCCTTTATTTTACAAAACAATAAACCAGACTTTTTGGAATTATAATATACTTCTTTAATCAAAATTTGGTTTTCTTTTTCATTATCTTTAGCTTCTAGTTTAGGCAAATTTTGTGCACAAACAGCCTTGCTAAAATTTTTAATATATGCAAATTTTTTCATTAGCATAGCTATAAATTATTTATTAAAATTAACGTGATACCGTTTTGGTCTTGATTTTAAGAGATCCATTTTAGTAAATTTTATCTTTTTGAGAATAAAATTTTTGAATTTAAAAAAAAAAATATTTTAAATTTTTTTTCAAGCATGCATAACATTTGTCTTTATACAAAATTGTAAAAAAAGTGAAAAATTCAGAATTCTAAATCAAGGTTTTTTTGTTTTTTTTTTTATAAAAAAGTTTTTAGTCAAATCAACTAAAACTTGATCTATAATAAATAAAAAATTATATTAAAAATTTAATTGAAACTAGCTCGTTTCAGGATATTTATTTTCCTTTATTTTATATTATATTAAATTTTAAAAATTTTAATTCATGTGAAAAATAAATTCAAGTGTTATTTTATATTTAGAAAAAATTTTAGGCATTAAGTATTTACAGTCAAAAATTTAAATGAAAAAATTAACAGAGCAGCAAATTAAAATTTTTGACATATTTCAAGAATGGACCGAGTCAATGACCATGCATGGATTTCCCAACATTTTTCGAACAAAATATATCACTATTCGAATAATTTGGGTAATTTTTTTTCTCGCTTCAAATGCATTTTGTTTTTTCATAATATCAAGAATTTTGATTAATTACTTTAAATATGATGTTGTTACAACAATTAAGGTAATTGAAAAAGATTCCATGCCATTTCCAGCAGTCACTGTATGCAATGCTAATCCATTTTTAACAGAAGAAAGCTTGAAATTTGTCTCATCGTTTTTGGAAGAAAATAATCTAACAAATTTTCCTTATATGAAATTTAATGAAAATGCCGACACAAATTTTTCTAAGATATTTGATAATTATTATAAAGTAAGATATTTCGCAGCTTCAAATTCAAAAGCTAAAATACAAGACCATCGAAGCGAATTATCAATTGAATTTGAACAAATGTTTATCAGTTGTCTATATAATCTGCAACCATGTAATCAAAATGAATGGGAATGGTACTATGATTATTATTATGGTAATTGTTTTCGTTTCAATACGGGAAGAAATTCTAAAGGTGAAAAAACCAATATCAAATATACAAATAAAGATGGAATGTTTTATGGCTTAAAGATTGAATTGTTTGTTGATACTCCTGTTAATCAAAAAGCATTAAGTTTGGCCAATGGAGCACATGTATTTATTGATGATAACAATTTTAAACCTATCACACATAGAGGTTTTGATATAGCTCCAGGATCGGTTACTAATTTGGCTTTTAGGAAAATAATAAGGAAATTAGTACCTCAACCTTATAGTGACTGTGTAGAAAATTTAAACACTATTGATTCATTTGATTCAGAATATTACAGAAAAGTTTATAGATCAAATTTAACCTATCGTCAAGAAGATTGTTTTGAGGCTTATATTTCAGCTGAAATATATAAGAATTGCCAATGCGAACAAATTAGTAACAATATCTTACTAGAAAAACAAAGTCCTTGCGATACATTTAAAAATCTTTCTTGTGTAACTTTTAATTATCTGAAAATACTAGAATCAAATTTTAAGAGCAAAATAAAACATTTATGTCCATTAGAATGTGAATCAGTTAGATATGATATAATAAAATCAGAAAATAAATATCCATCTAAATCTTATGCAACAGATCTTTTAAAAGAGGAAAAAATTAAGAGTTTGTTTTCAAATCGTTCAAATGTGACTTACGAAGAATTAAGTTCAAATATTTTATCAGTGAATATGTACTATGAATATTTAGAGCAAACAGAAATAACACAGAGTGAAAGCATTACGTGGGATGGACTAGTTGGCAGCATTGGTGGAACCTTAGGCCTATTTTTGGGAATAAGTATTCTCAGTTTTGCTGAATTTATTGATTTATTATTTCAAATAATTTTCAAAAAATCCGGAAAAAATAAAATTAGTACTTCAAATAGAAACTAAAAAATGTTTTTTTAATTTTGAACTAGACTTAAAAGCTTTTTTTATCTAAATAAATTTTTATAAAGTGAAAAACAATTTTAAAAAGCATTTATTTAAAAAAAAAATTATTTACTTTTCGCTAAAATAGTCTGAAATAGATTGAGACTTTGACGGATGACAAATTACAAAACAATTTGAATGAGAGTCATCAAAAAGTGGCATCAAATACATTTGCAATAATTTTCTCATTTCATCCAATTTAAATAGCTCAATTTTTTTAATTAATTTTCTTTTGGTAATATGCTACATTAAAAATCGAAAAAGTTCAAGGTATCAAAAAAATTTTGAAACGATCGAAAAGCTTTAAATACTTTTTATTTCTAAACAGTAAACATTTTTTAAAATGGAAATATTTGCATCGTATCGTTAAAAAAACAAATTAGGAAAAATATTTCTCTTTTAAAAAGAATAAAGTAAAGTGGATTTTTCCATTATTTATATTTTAAAAATAATATAAATTTTTTAAATTATTTAATTAGTATTGTTTTTTAAATATATGGAGAAAAATGAGAGAATTAAGAGAGCAGCAATTTAAAATTTTTGACATTTTTCGAGAATGGACCGAGTCAATGACCATGCATGGATTTCCAAACATTTTTCGAACAAAATATATCACAATTCGAATAATGTGGATATTTTTTTTTCTCGCTTCAAATGCATTTTGTTTTTTCATAATATCAAGAATTTTGATTAATTACTTTAAATATGATGTTGTTACAACAATTAAGGTAATTGAAAAAGATTCTATGCCATTTCCAGCAGTCACTGTATGCAATGCTAATCCATTCGTTACAGAAGATGGTCTGAATTATGTTTCAGATTTTCTGAAAGCAAATAATTATATTTTGAATAAAATAAAATCTAACCAAGATTATCTAAATAACGAAAAAAAAATTATCTTTCCTAATAAATGTTCTTTTTTCCAGGGTCTCAACTTTATCAAAATCTTTACCGCCCAAAATGAAGAAAAAATTTTCAGTTAATTTTGAAGAAATGTTTATTAGTTGTAAGTTCAATTTAGAACCATGAGATGAAAATGACTGGGAATGGTACTATGATTTGTTTCGTGGCAACTGCTATCGTTTCAATTCAGAAAGTAGTTCAAAAGGAGAAAAAACTCAAATTAAATACTCCAACGAACCGGGGTACCTTCATGGTTTAAGATTAGAACTGTTTATTGGTATACCGAATAGCCCATACACATTAAGTACAACCACTGGAGCTCAAATATTCATTGATGATAATTCATTTAAGCCATTACCCTTTCAAGGACTTGGAGTTGAACCGGGCTCAAGTACTAATATTGTTTTGGAAAGAATCGAAAATCAACTTACACCAAAACCTTACAGTGAATGTGTAGACAATTTGGTCTCAATTGATTCGTTTGATTCAGAATATTACAGAAAAGTAATCAGATCAAATTTGACTTATCGTCAAATTCACTGTTTTGATGCTTATATTTTATCTCAAGTATACAAAAAATGCAAATGTAATGATTTAAAATTAACTAAAAACTTGATTTATGAAAGTACTAATTTTTGTAAGACACCGAAAGAAATAGAATGTTCACTAAACGAGTACTTAGCTATGATGAAGTCAAACTTTAAAAGTAGAATAAAATCAATGTGTCCACTAGAGTGTAAAACAATTAATTTTGGAATTTCAAATTCAAAATATAGATATCCATCTGAATCATATGCAAATGATTTAATAAAAACAAAATACATCAAGTCTCTATTTAATAATAGATCAAATATTACAATTGAAGAATTGCGTGAAAATATACTTTCAGTTAATTTGTTTTATGGGCATATCAGGAAAACAGAAATAACACAGAGTGAAAGCATTACGTGGGATGGACTAGTTGGCAGCATTGGTGGAACCTTAGGCCTATTTTTGGGAATAAGTATTCTCAGTTTTGCTGAATTTATTGATTTATTATTTCAAATAATTTTCAAAAAATCCGGAAAAAATAAAATTAGTACTTCAAATAGAAACTAAAAAATGTTTTTTTAATTTTGAACTAGACTTAAAAGCTTTTTTTATCTAAATAAATTTTTATAAAGTGAAAAACAATTTTAAAAAGCATTTATTGTTTAAAAATAATATTTGACTTTATTTCAATTTAAAAAGCACTCATCAGCTCTTGCGATTAAATTCAATTTTCTGTCAAATCTAAATATAAAATAATTTGAATTTTTTAAACCAAAAAAAGAAAAATATTTAAATTTACTTTTCGCTAAAATAGTCTGAAATAGATTGAGACTTTGACGGATGACAAATTACAAAACAATTTGAATGAGAGTCATCAAAAAGTGGCATCAAATACATTTGCAATAATTTTCTCATTTCATCCAATTTCACTAGCTCAATTTTTTTGATCAATTTTCTATTAGATAATAAAAATTACTCTAAAAAATAAACTTAAAAATAAAATCTATCCTACTGAACTGAATCGATTTCAACTTGTTTAAAAAATGTACTCAAAGAATAGGAGCTAAAATTTGACACAGACTTCAAATCATCGATTAGCAAAAATATCAAACTATTTTTAGCTGATTCAAATAAATTTTCATCAAATTGTTCTTCGTCCAAATGTTCAGTAAAAAGATTCCTAGTAGCTTCATATGCTTTAGTCAAATTGGCGCACTTTTCCAAACCAAGATCTATCAGACCCTTTTCAGGACTTACATGAATTGATTGATGATACGCATAGCCAGGACCTCTAACTGCTTCATACAAAGGCCCTTCAGTCTGTGTAAAGTATTCAACTAGGACTAGTAATCCAGCATAGTTTTCATGCTTGTAGTCATTTATGTCTACGGAAGACACAAGACGCAAATAACTCGATTCAGTCGAGCCAAGATTAATCACAAAATCTTGTTTGCTAGTGCTAGATGTATTTTTCAATTGCCAAGTTGGTTTAACATCGAATGGTTTGTTAGACTTAAGCAACGAGCTAGGAAAATAATTGCTCCATACACAGTCAATATTATTTGAAAGCTGGACCAAATCGGTGCAGAAATAAAACCTTATGTTTTGATTACGTAATAGTTCAGCTCGAATTTCGTCCAGTTTAGACTCGACTGTGAAATCGTTCGAGTCTAACTGTGACAACAAGGTGTTTAGAAAACTCTCTTGTTTCATGAAACTATTTTTGTTAATGTTTGCGTTTGAATTGAAAAACACATCATTGGCTAAAGAGCTAATTAGGTCATATGGCTCTGTTTTTCGTTTATTTATTTCTTTAAGCAAATTGTTTATTGATATTTTAATTTGTTTGCGGTCAAATTTTGTGTCATAAGTGATATATTTCAGCCATTTGATCGCCAATTCGTAGTCGCTAATCTGAGTCTTGGTGAATACAGTTAAATATTGGGAAAATGAGCCAGGCTCAAATTCGCATCCATTGATGCCCAAGCTAACATCGAACTCTAACAAGTCTTTGTTTAACTCGTATACTACTTCTTCATGTGATAATTTTACTTGGCTATTTTCAACTGGCAGTTCGAACATTACATTTGTATATAATTCAAGATAAGAGCGCAATTCATCTCTCAAACTTGAAGTGTCTATTATCATATAAGTCTTAAAAAAATTTCTATTGAAAATTTTTCAATTCATTAAAAGTGACAAAATTAAAATATTAGATAGGGACTTTGGAAGCTTAAAGTTAAGACATTTCTTTTCTGTAAAAAGAGAGAGTGTCGCTTGGTTTGTGGTTCCAAGCTAGTCTAAATAGTTGCCGAGTTCGCAGCCATTTTAAAAGTGCTCGGATGAGTGGCGCTGTTTATGATGAACGTCCCACTAGCTTCCTAAATTCATAACTCTGCCATTGCCGGTCCCCAGCCCGGATGAGAAAAGAGGAGGGTGATCGAAAATTAAAGAAATTTTTTGAAAAAGACACAATACTTTAATAAAAGACAAAAATTACAGAAATTAAAACTTACTTGAACAAAATTTGTTGCTTCTAAATGGTCAACTTGAATTTGAAGATGTTTTAAATGTTGAAAATTATTAAAACATTTGTTAATCGGCTCGAAATTTTCATTCTCTTTATAGCTATAAAATTGTTTCAATTGTTTAAAATTAATTTTGTCCGGTAAAGGAACTTCAATCGAGTCATAAAACTCATCGGGCACTTCACATTCATCATTTTCTTCAATTGCATTATCTAATTTTATCTTTAGATCTTTTAGACCTTTCTTGCCAAGATTTTTCTTTCTCTCTTCCACTCTTTTTTTATTCTCATTTCCTATGGATCTCATTAGCTCTTCACACGGTCTTCCAATAACCAAAGCATAATACGAATTCAACATGAACCGTTTGACTAAGCCGAGCCAAAAGTCCTTTGACTCTTCTCGCAAGCTTTCAAATATTCTCGTTTGAACAAATCTCATTTTAAACTTAAAATAAAATTTTTCATTAATTTTTAATAAAATTTCTAAAAAAAAAAAAAATTTTTTTTTGTATAATTCTCAGATAAAAATTAAAAATAATTTTAAACAAAAACAAAACAAACATCTAACGGATTATCCGGATTTCCATACAAAAAATCGCCTATGCATATCATTGACATTGTTTCATGTGGCGAGTCCTCCAACTTGTCGTGTATTTCAGATATTTTCATTTTGATAATGTTACTCATTCGGCTTGAATCAAATTCAAATTTTTCATCAGTCAAATCAGACAATATTTGCATCAGTTCATCTTTTATTTTGTCCAATGCGTCCATTTGAGTGTTGGTAAAGCTCAGACTAAAAAAAGACTCCCTGTATTCTTCGACGCGATAGTGAATTTTGTTACAATAGGATTTTTTGCTTATAAAATGAGAATAAAGTGGGGAAATAGACGAATCAGTCAGATAGTATAAAATTAGATCAAGTGCTATGATTAATTTTAGGTCTGTGATGTGTGGTCCTCTCCAGGCTATTGAAACAAGGCCATTGGTGCACTGATCACTTGGATAGAAGACTGAACGTTCGATATTTTTACCAAGTGAATTTAATGCACGAGTAAATGGTCTTTCAGCTAGCTTTAGCTCTTCTGATTTTATTTTGGACAAAATTTTGTCTTCAAATTTTTCCAATACTTCAATTACTTCATTGCTATCAATTTGTCCAGCAATAACAACAGCCAAATTGTTAGCTTTGTACATTTGTTTGTGGTAATCAACAACTTTTGTGTGAGAACAAGAAGTTCTTAGATTGTGCAATACACCGCCAGTTTCGTACCTGTATCCGCATTCCGGATCCGGGTACAAAATTTTGGCTAATTCTCTCTCGACAACATTTTCGTCTTCATTTTCAACCGATTGCATTTCAGAGTAAACAACACCGGCATCTTCACCTTCGCCATTTATGTGATACACTTCTGTAATAAAACCAGACTCGTTAAGCAATGGAAAAAATATATGGTCTAAGTAAATTGGTAAAATTTGTAAAAAACCAGACTTTTCTGCTGTGGAAATAGTGTAAGTTGTGTTATCGACCGCAGTCCATGCGTTGGTGCCTGCAGCAAATACTTTGTTGGCCAATATGTCCAAAATTCCACTGTAAGGGTAGTCATGACTGCCAAGAAAAATCATGTGCTCCAATGTATGCGGAAGACCGTCATCGTCCGACGCTTCGGTTGCCAATGAGAAATAACCTTCAACTACTGGACCCGATACTTTGTTCACATACAATTTCATGCCTGTTCTTGTTGAGACATATTTTTCTACTGGAACTACGCATGATGGATCGTCGTCCCGGCTTATTGTTCCTACTAGTTCAAAAGAGCCCATATTATGCAAACAAACACGTTTAAAAATATTAAATATTTTATTTTTTTTTTTAAGTAATTGAAATTTATTCGAAAAAAAAAACATGATGCATTTTACATGTCTTATTAAAATTCAAAAATTTTTAAGATAAACTTCAGCTTCAACAAAAAAAAAATCCGAATCATTATTAATATTTATTATAATATATCATTTCAAATTTTTGATAAAAATAACTCTTAGAAAAATTTCGTAAACAAAAAAATTTTGTGAACAGTTTTATTTTAATGAGATCATTGTTTGATTACATATGGAACATGAAACTGGATTCTAATGTTTGTTCAAAGCTTTGTTTACAAGATTTTGAGTGGTTAAAGAAACAACTGGAGTAGCCATGGCCACTTTTTATATTGATCAGCCTTTTCTCTGAAATTATTTAATTCTAAACTATAATTTTAAAATTTATTTTTTCTAGATTGTTGATTGTTGTTTTTTTTTCTCCAAATCAACCAAAGACACTTGTACTTATGATACTCCTCATAACCTAATCTCGGATTAGATCCAATATACTTTATTGATTCGTTTCTAATAGAAAATTTAGCAAAAGCTGAAATTGGAGCATCAAGAAAAATAATAGGTCTAGATTCAACCTTCTTCAAGCTTAACAATCTTCTCATAAATTTCAAAAATAGTCAATAGATTGTATTTATTCTTTCTGTAAAAAATTTTTCATTTTTCCATTTTAAGACTCGATTGAACAGTTGGACATGGAAAAGCCAGGTGGGATATTAAAAAACTGCTAGTTGCAAAATGATGATTGAAAAAAAAATCCATTGCTTGCTAAAATAATTTATTCTGATTATCTTGAACATGGATTGTTGACTCGTGAATTCTTTCGGAGTTGCTTTCGGAAATTACTTGAAAAAATATTCAAGTTCAATCCAGAACAAAATTTGATCACAAATTATCTGATATGAAATTTTTTCCTTTTTTTATAAATAAAAATTTACAAAAATAGAATACATTTAAAAAAAAAATTCAATTTAGTGGAACAAACCTTGTTGCATCTATTTCACTTAAAAAACTTTATTTTCTTTTTTTTTTTTTAGGCAAGCCAAATCAAAATTCAATTAAATCTTATTAATGTTTTATTTTTTGTCTTTTATTTATGTCAGAAAAATTGTTTTAGATAAAAAAAAGGTGCAAAAAACTTTGTTGCACTAAGTTGCAGATAAATTAATTTAAAAAATGAACGATAAAAAGGTTCAGAATAAAAATGTAACAAATTAGTGTAAATTATTTTTAATTAGACGAATATTTATTAATTTTTTATTATATCTCTAAAAGTTTAAAAAATTCAATTGTTTTCAAGAAAATTAATTCCAAATTTTAATTGTTTGATTGCTTGATCCACTAACTAAATTCCCATTTTGAAGAACTGCTAATGATAAAACCGGACCCCAGTTTGTCCAAGTCATTTTTTGATTTCTAGTTTCTACATCCCAAATTTTGATAGTTCCACGATCAGATCCACTTGCTAAATCACCGTTTTTAAGTACTGCCATAGATCTAAGTCGTCCATTATGATCATTTAAAGTCTCTGTTAAATTACCACTATTTATATCCCAAATTTTGATTGTTGAATCATTTGATCCACTGACTAAATCACCATTTTTTAGTACAGCTAAACAAAAAACTACAACATTATGGTAAAGAGTTAATTTTATTGTCCCATTTTCTATATTCCATATTATGATTGTACCATCATTTGATCCACTCGCTAAATCACCATTTTGAAGTACTACTAGCGTACTAATTGGGCGTGAATGTCCAGTCAGATTCAGCTTTTCAGTTCGATTTTTTAAATTCCATATTTTGATAGTACCATCATTTGATCCACTCGCTAAATCACCATTTTGAAGTACTACTAGCGTACTAATTGGGCGTGAATGTCCAGTCAGATTCAGCTTTTCAGTTCGATTTTTTAAATTCCATATTTTGATAGTACCATTATTTGATCCACTTGCTAAATCACCGTTCTTTAGTACTGCAAGTGACCGAACATATCCCAAATTATGATTCAAATCAATCATACTGCATCCTGTATCCATATTCCATATTTTAATTTTTCCATCGTCTGATCCACTAGCTAAATCACCGTTTTTAAGAACTGCTAGAGAAAATATTTTATTTGAATCTGGATCAATTGTAATTTTTACTTTTTAAAATTTAATTGATTTAATTCTGAGAAAAAAAAATTACTAAATTTTATTTACATGTAAAATTCGAATTTTTTTTTAACCTTTTTGGCGCTTTTTTCGTCAAAACAAAATTTATTTCACTGTAGTTTATTGGTATGCATTCATTTTGGACTAAACAATTTGATTCTTTTGACACAATCATTTTGCATGTTTCATTTCTCAAACATTCTAATGCGCATTTAAATTCATTTGTTTTTGTTCTTTTGACACCAGAATATTTTGTAAAATATGCTTCTGTTTTTTCACTTTTACAATTTAAGTAAAAGATTGAAAGCAAAAAAAATGAAATAGAAAAGATTTTTTTCATTTTCGAAATTTTCGGAGCCAATTATTCTTATGAAAATTTAGGTTTATAAAAAGCAAACCGTTTTATTTCATTAAATTTTTTATTTTTTCCTGATACATTCAGTTTAATTTCGAAATTAATTCTTAAAGGAAAATAACACTTAAACTTTCTAGATATAATATAAGATTTTAATTTTGTGTCTTGAAGGCCGCTTCAATTTTTTTTTAACGGGTGTTCAAAAAAAGTTGGCATATCTGATTTATTTTTATAAACTTTTGAAAAAAGTAATTTTTTTTTTATTCTAATATTAAATCACAAAGGAACAGTTGGAAGTATTGCAAGCCAAATAAAAGCTCAGCTCTTTAGCTTTAATTTAAGCACATTAACTTGTTATTTGAATATAGTTATTTAAAAAAAAATTGACCTAAAGAGTTCTGTTCAAAAGTAATATGACCAAAATCAAAAATATACCAAATTTTTTTTTTTTTTTAAAATAAGCTTAAAATTTAAGGGTTTTTTGAGTAATATCTTTTGAACCGAATGTAATAAAAAAAAATATCTATATACTATTTTGATCCTTGTTTGATTATCTATCAAAAGATATATAATACTTATTAAAATAATATCAATAACTAGGAGAACATTGAGATTATTTAGGTGTGATCAAGTTTATGCTGTTTATTTTTGGCACAAATAGAGCAGATATATGATACATAGTGTTTTGTAATCATGAAATTCTAATGTTTGTATGTATAAAATTTCAAAAGTTTTGGGTGGACAAATCACCAGATTTTATGGAAAACAAACCCGCGCCAACCTTTTTTGAACACCCGTTAAATTAACTTATTTCAATTAATTTCAATAATCAGATAATTTAAGTTGAAGAATTTTGAATTCTTTTTTAGCATTAATATAAATAGTTAAGCCCATTGAGGAAATAAATTATTCCAAAAATATAAGGAAATAAAATTTTTAAAAAGTCTAGCACATTACTTTTAATAAAACAAAAATTAAGAATGTAAGCTTGTCTTAGACGGAATTAGTTAATAATTTTTTTTTCTACTAAACGACAACTTTGTTACCAAATTAACAACTATTAAAAATAAATTAAAAAAATCCTTATTTTAAAAATCTTTATGAGAACAGAAACCTCGTTAAATTTGTCTTAAAATTTTTATTGTAATATTTATTTTCAAACAAAATGAAAAGTTTAAGCACAAAACAATCTAAATCAATCGGTATCACTAATCCAACAAAAAAATTAGCTAACTTGGTTGTATAATAATCCGCCTTTTCTATATCTGTTCCTTAACCAGAAGCAAAATTTATGAAAAATTTCATTCAAGGCTCAAAAAGTTAAAAAATTAAAAATATAAAATTTTTTAAAACATAACTTTCTCTTTTTCATCTTTCACCACTTTGACCAGAAATTGATCTAAAAAGAAAATTATCTGACTTTTCCTTATATTTGAAGACGATGATCCAGAAGGTGAAGTTTTGTCAAAAATTTTTTTTATATGAATTTTTTATAAGAATAAAAAATATTTTTGTGAATAAAAAAAAATTTTTGTCAACTATTTTTTATTATTTTGAATAAATTTTTTCAATTGAAAAAAGTTTATCTGCCAACAATCAAAACTTGAGCAAGTCCTATTGTCCAGGCCTCTTTGGGATATTCTGGAAATAAACTGATAAACTAAATGCAATCCCACTGATCTTAATTTTAAAGGATATTTTATATAAAAGGATATGATATAAATTTGTGGTATCAAAAATGAATTTGTGATGATTTAATTTTTGCGAAAAAAAAATTCTAAATTCTATTTAATAAGGTGTAATAAAAAAATTATTTAACAAATTTTTTCAACTGTGTGTATATTTTATTGTTTTATTTGTTAAGAGTTTATCCCAAGTAGTTTTTTTATACAGTATAAAATTACAAATTACAAATTGCTTTTTAGTTTTCAAATAAATAATAAAAGAAGTTACTTCTTTTTTTACCATCAGAAAATCTCTACTAAATTAATACTCAATTATTCAGCCTAGCAAACAGAAACACAACTTTGGTAAACATGTGACTGGAAGAATAACAAGGATAGTTGTTTAGTAGTTAATTGCAATAAAATAAGGCTCTCAATATTATACCCAGCATATTTAATATTATTTAAAACAAATAAAGCTAAAAATAAACTTTATTGAATAAAACAAAACATTTTTTTACATTTGCTTCACACTTTTATTAAATAAAGGTAAATTTTTTTGATTCTTCAATAAAAAAGATAAAAGAATAATATTTTTATTAATTAATTAATTTCACTTAAAATTGACTCATAATTTTTAATTACCTAATTTAAATTAGAAGCAAAAAAATTTTAAATATCTGCTTAAACTAAAAACTAAACTAAACTTATATCTCATTGAATTTATTATTTAAAAAAAATAGACTTAACAAAATAAATCCGGAAGAACAAACTCTCAACGACGCTTAAAAATTTCCTTTCAAAAAAAGGCATTGTGAATTTGGGAACAAAAAAACAAATACAAAAATTTTAAAATGTAATAACTTTTTTTCCTTGGGTCTAAAGCTGGTTCTACAAAATGTATCATGTGATAAATAGCATGTATCACCGATATTTCATCTCTGTAAAAACTATGCAAATCTGCAAAATAGTATATGCATTAAAAAATCATTAAAATTTAATTGCAGAGATTTTGCACAGATTAAATTTTAGGTGATACATGTTATGTATCACATGATACATTTTGTAGAACCAGCTTTAGACCCAATGAAAAAAAGTTATTACATTTTAAAATTTTTGTATTTGTTTTTTTGTTCCAAAATTCACAATGCCCAAAAAAATTTTGCCAGACAATTCATTGGAAAAAGAAAACGTGAAAAAAATGTTTTTACATTTATTGCAACGCTTTAATGAAAAAGAAAAAGGTTATTATTGTCCGAACGGTTCCAAAAAAAAAAACGATTTTATTTAATTTCCTTTTTTTATTAATTAAGTAAATTTTTTGGTAAATGTTAACAAAAAAAATTCGGTTTATCTTTTTTTATTCTGAAAAAATATTTTTTTTTAGTTTAATTATGCTTTGTTTGATTTAATAAATTTATTTTAGTTGAATACATTTGCTGTGAATTTACAAAATTAATAAAAGCACTAATTTGTAGAATTTTTTTTTCTCTACAATTTGATATATGACACTCGGCATAAAAATATAATTTAC
>VANL01000833.1:0-22452 GCA_006352455.1 Brachionus sp. 'Tiscar'
TGGAAAATGAAAATGTCTGTTGAAAAGTCATGCTACACGATCTTTGAAAAAAACTCTAGGAAAAAAACTAATCTTGACTTAAAATTATATGAAAACAGTTTAAATCTAAAAGAAAAAGTTAAGTTCTTAAATAAATTAATTGGTTTTTATTGAAAATAAAAATTTTTAAAAAAATTAAAGTCTATTTTAATTTTCCGGGTCAATTAGATCAAAATTTATCACTATGACTTCTTAACAAGTTAATTTTTTTTCTTCAAAAAAATAAAAGAATTAATTTTATTATTTATCTTTTAAAAGTGTGGTTTACTGATTCCAGCGAATACGGGCTCGGGGTAGTCGATGGTAATTCGGGAAAGGATTTCTCAATGACTAGTTCTACCAACAAAATTTTATTTAATCAGGCAGCGGTTTCCACCCTACCGTTTTCTATTTTAAGGTTGAACAACGGAGCCGCAACATCCATTTTTTTTTGCTAAAATAAAGCAATGTCTGCTATTTACCACAGAGTGAGATAGATAAAATCGTTTAGAAGACCAAGTTAGGTTTTTTTTTAAATCGATTCAAAATATCAAAATAAACAAAATATTAAATAATAAAAAATTTTATTAAAATTTCTTCAAAAACGTCCAGTTTATTTTCAGAAAAATGGACTAGTAGAAACCTAAATATATTGATAAAGCTTTCTTTTTTTCTTCTTTTAAAGAAGAATCAAGCTCTGGCATATCATAGAATTTTGCCAGATCAGATAAAGCTTTGTCTGAAAGTTTATTAAATAATTCAAATGTGTTTTCAATTGCAGGAGTTTTATTTTCGTCATTCTTAAATTAAATAGGTGAAAATTTTGTATATTTTAATAGTTAAAATACTCACATTTAGCCATTCGAAATTAATTTGATTTGTTCTAAATCTTAATCTGTTTTCTTTTCTTATAAATTGATTTGTTTCAAATTGTCTAAATTTTGCTTTAAGATCATTCTTTGTCACCACACTTTTAAGCACATCTAAAATTTTTTTTATATCACTTTTCATTTCTTCAACACTCTCAGTCAATTCAAGTGAATTTTGAATTTTGGGCAAATTACCCATTGCTTTATTAGCTGAAGTTACATTTTCAGCTATTTTTTCACATGAGTCTCCGAACATTTTCAAATTTGGGTCGAAATCACTCATTTTAAAATGTAATAAAAAATTAATTTTTATCAAATTTATTTAAATTTAAGTTAAGAATTTTTAATTTTATAAAATATCCAAATTTTTTATCTCTAACTGCTTTATTAAATTGCCATTTTTTCTTCTTTTCTAACATAAAATAAGATTCCAAACAAGCTATTCATTCAAAAATTCAAAAAAGCTACACTAAACCCTTGCGAGATCGTGCATGGGAATTATCCCATGATGGGATAACTCTCAATTTAGTGCACGCATAAGCGATCATCCATTTTAATTTTTTTTCAAAAAATTTATATTTATTTCAGTACAATTAGCTAAGTAATGCTAAGTACGAACCTTGCCTCAAAATTTCAAATAATTAATTAAATTTACCATTTTTGCTGTAAAATGGCGTTTATTCTTTAACTTGAAAAAAAAATTCTAAGTCAATTCATAACTTTGACTTTAAGTAAATTTTATGATTATTTTAAATTTGTTTTTAAGGTTCACAAATTAATTAGACGATTTTGGCGGTGTTTAGTAGGTTACAATAATGGTGCAACATACGGTCAAGTCCTAAAAGCATATTTTTCAGGAAAATCGAAAAAAACAGTAGTTGAGCACCTAAAAATATCGAATTCTTTAGTTTAATCAAAAATTCTAATAAAAGAATTCAAGTTTGAAAAATTTGTTAAAAATCACATGATTTAAAGAGATTTTTTAAGAAAAATAAAGCAATAAATTAAAAAATTAAAACCATAGATTTATTCAGAATTTTGTCTAGATTTAAAGAAAAAAAAATCGGTTCATAATTGATCCCTCGGAGGAGATGCGATTTAAACCAGAAAAAACACATTTTTTTTCCTTTTTTTAGCCCACAAAAACCGCCACACCATTTTTTTTTTTCTAAATTACATTAGCATGTATAGAATTTTATGCTCTTTCAGAATATATATACTTTTTTAGTATTTTTAAGTTTTATCTTTGAGATTTTGAGTCTAAAAGAACAACAACTTTTTTAAGGGTTTGCTATCTTTGAAACCCTGAGTGTAAAAAATTTTTTTTTTGCCTCCTTCAAAAAAATTTTTTTTTTTGGGTTTTTGAGAGCGTAGATTACGAATTTTGAGTCAAAAATGTGAAATTCAGATAGCACTAAAGTTTTGAATTTCGTGAACCTTAAATGGTCAATTTTTAATAAAGAATTTTATCAAATATAAATGAGCTTTGTCTTAGTTTAATTGAACGAGTCCAATAAACATGCTTGTCCAACACCTTACACATCAAATGCATTTTTACGGCAGCTATTATTTTCAGATTTACAATTTATTTCAAATAAAAATTTATCATCAAGAAATTTCTTTTGTTGTTTGGTCTCTCAACCACAATAATGCGGGAGTAATAAAATTAATACTCGTTTATAAACCAAAAGATAATAAACAAAACTCCTGTTTATTACATTTATTTGATGTAACTCTTATTTATTATTATTAAAGTATTTCATTTTTATTGAAAAAAAGACACTTAATTAACAATTTTTTAATAATTTTTTGTTTTATAAAACTTTTATTTTAAATTTTAAATTATATTATTAAGTGAACGGTTTCGATCCTATGAAGTCCTGCTCAGAGTCCAGAAATGGAAAGTGAGTTTTGAGTCTACTTGTGGAGAAATAGCAACTGGCGTCCCCCAGGGTGCCGTTATTAGCCCTCTTTTATTTTCAATTTTTATTAATGATGTACCAAAACAGGAAAAAAACAATTCTTACTCATTATTTGCAGATGATTTAGTCATCTTCTTCATATTTAAGAAATATGGTAACATTTCCAAAGTTATAAATAGCTACTTAAAAAAAAATCGAAAATTGACTCTACAAATGGAGACTAAAAATGGCTCCGAATAAGTGCGATTCTCCAATTTTTTTAGGGATAAAATTTGATGAAAGCTTATGTTTTAACTTTCAAGTCGAATTTATCCGGTCTAGGTGTCAAGATAGACTAAATATTATCAAAATTCTGTTCCATAAATCATGGAAACTTAATGGTAAAACTTTAGTAGGGATTTATAATGCTCTTATAGGTTCAATTATAGATTATAGTTTTTTAACTATAAAACTAGTCTCAAAATCAAATATCCAGAGATTAAAAGTATTTCAAAATATCTCTATCAAATCTATTTACCATCTCCTCTTTGACTCTCCGTCGGAAATTTTTTAGAACTTTCTTGAATAAATTAAATAAGATCCAATAAAGTTAAGAATACTTGACTTTAGAACTCCCTTGTCAATTGTCTCAAAGAATTTTCAGCAGTGGACAGTTCAGAGCTTGTAACTTTTCTAAAATTTATCTGTCATTTGGTCTTTTTGAAATTATTTAAACTCTAAACTTATTTAAAAATTTTCCTAAAAATTGTAAAAGGAGTTTAATTACTCAAAGCCATTTAAAAAAATATTTATAATAAACTAATCCACACACCTTTTTAAATGATTAAATTGTATTATGAAAAATCTAAAGATTTTGATGAAATTTATAGCGAAAAATTATTTGAAATTAAAGAAATGATAGGCTCTTTAAATGAAAACAATTTAAAACAATCTGATATTTTATCTTTTTTTATTGAAAACTAATATTTCCGTATAATTAACTTAAAATTTGTTTTCTATTTTTATTAAATGTTTTTAAAAGGCTGTTATTTTTTTATTGTATCTAAATAATAAGCTATCTAAATATAGCGAATAAATATTTTTTTTAGTATCTAATTATTTTATCTAAGTATCAAAATTTTTTTGTTGTTGTATCTATTTAAAAAAATACAAAAAGGAAGAAAAATTAAGAAAAAGAAAAAAATTTATCTTTTTTTGTTCTTTTGTTTTGAGGTTGATCTTGAATCGATTTTGGCTTGTTTTTTGATTCAGTGGGTCTTCCTTTTTTCTTTTTTGGAATCTCAGACTGAGCTAAATTTTCATTAGAATTGCTTTCAACTTCATTTTGAATTTCCATTTCTGCTTCTTGAGCCTCAATTTCTTCCATCACATCAACTTGACCTAAAATTGAACTTACAAGAATTTTTAAATGGTAATTTCTTTTGATTTCGCGCGTAATCACTTATTTCTAACTCGGTTGGTTGAATCATTAAACCTTTTTTTGTTGTTACTGGATGTGAAGTTGCTATCAGGTCCTGTTCAAGAAAAAGCTTTTTTCTTCTTTTCAGAATCTTTATTTTTCAGCTTAAGCCAAAAATCTTTCTTTTCTCCAGCGTCCTCCCACAACTCGAACATGCAAGAATAAATAGTACAAAAATAAAATATATAAATATCATAAGTAACTTAACGCTCACATACATTATAAATAAATAAACAAATAAGTATCTGTGGTGAACACCACACTGGATTACCGCGTTTCCGGATTTTCACCCAAAGGAACATCTTTTGCGTTTCTATGCCATACCAATCCTCAATAACGACAAGCAAGAACCAAAATGTATTTGCAAATATTATTTTTTCTCCAATATGGGCATGTGCATTCACTTTGAGACCATTCTAAATGAATAGGAGTCATCCAGATTTTGCGAGCTTGATATCGCCATTCGTCAAAGATTTTTATATTTCTCAATTAGATATTAAATTGAACTATTTTTTGATACAAATTAGATACAATAAAAAAAATTAGATAGCTTTGAAAATATAAGCCTTTTTAAAATTCAAAAAAGTAATTTAGTTTTTTTTTAAATCGAATTTTTATTCACATTTGAAATATTAAGTTTTAAAGTTTATTCTGAAAAATTAGTCCGAACTATCCTTTTTTGAGTCCCTGAGAGTTCAAATTAAAGAGCTTTGACTGTAGTAAAAATTTTAAAAAATACAAATTTCTAATCAATAAATAAATATAGATTAAATTTATAGAAAAAAATAGTAAAGAATTCATTAAAATTTTTTTGTTTAATTTAAGAGGCTTTTTGAAATTAAATTTTTAATCAACAATTAGTATTCTTAACACCAAGGGTATTATAAAAAAAAAACTTTTTAAAATTTTTTATAAAAATTTTAACTTGACTAAATTTACAATTTAACAATTTTATTTCAAGAGGCAAACGTTACTTTTTTTTCAATGTTAGAAATTTTTTTGTTTAAATAGATCTATCTAGTATTTATATTATTTGTTTCAAATAAGCTTGAATTCTCGTCAATTTATTATATCAGGTGATTAAAATATAAGATTTCAAATTAAAATAAAATATATAAGAATTATAACGAAGTGTGAAAACGACACTCGAAATTCTATTTTTTTTAATAAATAATTTGAAGTAAACCTCAGGCCACACAGAATGGAACTAAGTCCTTCTTTTCAGCCTAGCGATTGAAAAAAATAAAAAATATTGACAGATATTGATTAATAAATTAATTAGAGATTTTATCGGATAAAATTCTAGTGTTAATCAAATTAAAATCTATAACTTTAAAATTAAACTTGTGCATTTTTGCAATTGATTTATTTTCAAATTAGAATATTTACAGCTATACAGATATTGTAGAACTTCTATCAGTAAGTCAGCTGGGCGATTTCTTGATTGATAGATCTCAAAAATTTACTTATGTAGAAATTTAATAAAGCGTCTAAATCTATGTCTGAAATATAGAAATAAGTCTGCTGGTTTAAATTTGATTTAACCGGCATTCAGCTGTAATTTAAAGGATCAATTGCCTCTATTATAATTTTAAGAAATTTAAAAATAAAATCTGACCCAAATGCTTTTAATTTATTACATTTTTAAAAATAATTTATTCAAAATAATTTAAGCATTCAATTATCAAAATAGTTCGTTTTCAAAATGATTTAATATACTGCCCTTTGAAAAATTTTCAAGTTTTTGAAAATAATCAGTCCAAAATTCGCTTTTTTCAAAATGTTTGATTTAAGAATTTATTTGAACAAAAAAAAATTATGGGGTATTAGAAAGAGTGTGTGTGAGGCACATTTGAATTATTTGAATTTGATTATGTAATAGATAATTTTCTAATCTTTTGACATATTTAGCAACTATTTGTTTATTTGCTGAGAGATTGATATAAATATAAATATTATGAACACCGAGGGTCTTTATTTAAGGGAAAGAAAATTGAAAAAAAATTCAATGCTTTTGTGAAGAAGTCACTTGATATTAAGATGGTTATGAAAAAGCAGCTTTTTGATTTTAAAATTCAAGACAATCTTGCTACGAGTATTTATCTAGGGGCCAAGTCAAGATAAAATTGAAACTATTATACAAATATTTGTTTATTTCAAATCTATTTATGCTAATTTTATATGAAAATTTGAAATATTTATTTGAAAGATTTGCACGAAAAAAAAAAGGAAAAAGAAAGAAAAAACAATCGAGAAAATAAATGAGAACTACGACGAGCAAGAAACAAATTTCCAAGCTTTGAAGAAAATAGAGGGAACAAATTTTTTCAAGTCATAGTTTGTATTAATTGCAAATTTATGTCGATATTTAAAAAAAAACAAAACAATTTTATCATAAAAAAAAATTATTTTTTTTTCTATTTTTGTGCTAGACTACAAATAGCCTAGTAAAATATGCATCGATCTCTCAAATAACTTTGATACAAATTCCGTAGTTCTCAATAAATATCATTAATTTGCGTAATTTTATATTTTAAAGAGTTTAAATTTCTAGATCGCAATTAGATAGTTTAAATACTTTAAGCTTTGTGCTATAATTCTTTAAAAAAATATTAAATAAATCTTTTCTGGTACAAGTATTAATTTAGAATGCCGTATTTGGGCAAAGACTGGCGATCAAATGGAGAAAAATGGATTCGGACTGACCAAGGTAAGACTAAAGATTTTTTTAAACTAAAAATTTTAAGAGAGTTTTCTTTACAGGATGGGAAAGATGCAAAGCTTTGGAAAGTATTTTAAACAATCTTAACATTGAATACCGAAGTGACATAGTGCGAAAGTCCGAAGCTAAAAAAACAAAAAATGACACTCTATTTTACTTGTTTGATGAATTGGACACCTCAGGTTGTGAAATTGATGCAACTAGATCCGATGCCGGTGACAGCAGTGAGCTTGGCCACGGTTTGTCTATCCAAAAACAGCCTTGTATTTACATAGATGAAAAAAAGTCCACTGATAGAAAAGTTTGTATTTTTAATTTTTTTATTTGATTCCTATAAAACTTCTTATAAATCTGATTTACTTTAAATTAATTTTTTTTCGGAAGATTTTTATTTTTATGAAAAATTAGTATTATAATTTAAATAAAAAATTATATTTACTAAAGGAGCTTATACATAGTTACTTTTAGAAAAAAAAAAAAGAAACAAAATTATTTTTTAACAAACAGAGATACATAAAATATTAAAGTGAATTAATTCTTTTTCGACATTAATAAGTTTTAAAACTTTAAAATTTTTTCATAGCACAAATTAAAATAATTTAGAAAAATCGATGGTGTTATGAATTTAAAAAGAAAAAAAGAACAAAAATTCTTCCTTTTCTAAATAACTAAAATTAAATACACAAATACTTAAACAAATTTTTTTGTAACTTTTTTTCCTAAAATAAAAAAACTCTATTTTCTTTTTTTTAGGTATTCAAAAAGCAAATTCATAAATCAATTTAAATCTTATTGATGTTTTATATTTTGTCTTTTATTTACGTAAGAAAAATTATTTTAGGTAAAAAAGATGCAACTAAATTTGTTGCAGTATTTTATTTCAGTAAATTTAAATTTATCAAAATAGAAAGAAATATTGTTTAATTTTTATTTGAATTTCATAATTTCAAAATCAATTGATAAATAAATAGTTTATGATAATTAACTTAAATTTATAATTTTTAAATAATCTTTCACTTTTTTTGAATTTATTTTTCATATAAAATAATTAACTATGTTTGATTAAATTGCTTTTTATCTGTTATAAAATTTCCTTTAAAAATTAGTGCTATGAAAATGGATGTAATTAAATATTACACTACCTTTTATAATCTATCCTCTCTTAAAATTATTAATCAATGTATAGACTCTATTTATTAATTAATAAAATCTAGGTCCGATTTTCCTTATGAAACTTTTAAGTTTTGATGCATCGCCAAGATCCGAAAAATTTATTTTCAAAAGCTTTAATAAAAAACTGGTAAAGAAAATTTCGAGCTATTCAAAAAAAAATTTTTCGGTTCTAGCACTTAAATAAAACCTTGGATTTAAGTTAAGTAGAATGGCTTTAAATTCTTTTTTGGACTAATTTTACTTTTTTTATCACCAAAAAATCTCACTTTTCTAAAAATACATTTATGAAACAAAATTACTAATTTTAATAATTTTTATAGTAGTATTTTTATAGTTATTCTTCATTCAAGAATTGACTTCTTCTTGTAGGTTTCAGGTTCTTTATTTTTTTTCACCATCTTTCATTAACTCCTTAAAGAAATCGCTTCATTTTCTGCCTGTTGAATTGTGGGTTGAAGCAATATTGAAGCGATTTTCTCTTTGCCATTATCAGTATCACCAAAGAAAAGTTAACCGACTTTAGAGAGTGAAGGCTTTTTCTAACCAGATTTTGACAAAATCCTTCCCTTAATCCAGCTTTTAACTATACCCATTTTAAGAACAGTAGCTGTCTACATAAAAATTAAATTTTCAAATTTTTTATTAATAAAATATTTTGAAGTTATTATTAACGTGACATATTTCTGATTCCAACTAAAACTTAAATTTCTCTTTAAAGAAAACAATAAGAAGATTTTTTTCTGCTCTTTATGCTTCAACTTTTCTTTGTTTTTAGTTAAATAAATTTTAATCATTATTGAAAATTTTTTTTAATCAAAATTTTAAAATCAATAAAAAATAAAAAAATTTCCAAATTTTTAAATTAGCCATTATTAATTGATTTTAAAATGATTGCATCAATTTTTTGAAAGATCAAAAGGGATTGAATCAGAAGCGTTTATAAAAAGTTCTAATATAAAATTTTCAAGTACTTACTTAGTCTATGATTACATTAAGAGAATTCAAGCAGAAAGATTTAACTTGAAAAATTTTATTTTCTTAATTTATTTTTTTTAGTTTTTCACTCTTATAAATTAAAGATATTGTGAATTTCTAGAACAAAAAAACAAAAATTTTTAATTTTTTTAATGAATCAAAATTTACTAAAATAAAAAAAGTTTAAATAAATTCTTGCATCTTTTTTACCTAAAATAATTTTTCTGATGTAAATAAAGGACAAAAAAAAAAACATCAATAAAATTTAAATTGATTATTGATTTGTTTTGTCTGTTTTATCTAAAACTAATTATTGATTTGTTTTATCTAAAAAAAAAGAAAATAAAGTTTTTATTTTAATTAAAAATAAAGAAACAAAGTTTTTTGCACTTCAGTTGCAGAATTTTTTTAAATGTATTTTATTTTGGTAGATTTTAATTAATCAAAAAATGAAAAATTTTTGTTCTTTTTGTTTTTTATTTTCACAATACCCAAATAAAATTTTTCAATTTTTTTTACAAATTTTTCACGCAATCAATTGTGTATTGAGGGTGAGTTGAGTGAATGTCTGTTGAATACCAAAAAATGCTAAAAAAATACATATTTTGAAAATATTTGTTATGTTTTTAGAGTAGACGTCTAAAACGTCTTACCAGATTTACCAAAATTTAAAAAAAATTTTCACTTAAAAAGCACCAATAGAAAAAAATGAAAAATAAAACTTTAATATTTTTAGAACAATGCTCCGAAATTAAGTGTTAGCGAAGTGCTGAATGGTTTGGATATGCCTGGCGCAGTCAGAGACAGAAAGAGATTCAACTACGTCTATCAATTGATTAAAATAATTGTTGAAGAAAAGCTCAATTTACTTAGTGGAAATGGACAGCGAACCTTGTTCATGATAATAAAAGCAATGATCATACAAGGTAAAATTAATTTTTAAATATTTTTAATAGATCAAGAGAAAATCTAAGAATTAAATTTTTTAAGCTCTCCGAACTAATGAGAACACCAATTTGGTTCGTAAGCTGTTGGCAACCCTGAAGAAAAAAATTCAAGAGTCGATATTCTTCTATTTTCATTATATTGGATCGCAGAAGCTGTGTGAAAGTCATCTGAACAAGATATCAAAATGGCAGGAGTTGTTGGAGAAGGAAACAAAGCCAAAGGATAAATTCAAAAATTTTAAAGAAAACATGGAAGCCATAAGCTTTGAGACCATGCCTCATGACTGCAAATTGGAAATATTGCGTCGCCTCAACTCAGGCCTCGATATTGTAAATATGTCAATGGTGAATAAAAGTCTAAATCAGGCCATATCAAACGAAATACTGGTGTGGAAAAATTTGTGCCAATTTCATTTTAATCAATCTCAAATCAATCAACATGTGATCAGGCTCAAAAAACAAAACGGTGAGAATGAAAATACTAGTCAGCCAACAGAACGCATAGACTCGCTAGATTGGAAATTAATTTACTTTAAATTGACTAAGCGATATGGCAGGAAGGAAGTCTATGCAGACATGGTAAACAAGTGTATGTCTTGCAAGTGCTTGTTTTGGAAGGAGATGGGTCATCCGTGTCGCTACGGATTGAACTCCTCCAGTCAAGATAGTCTTCTTTTCGAGATAAGGTACGAACCAGTCACGCCAAGAAAACTAATTGATTTATTATTCATATGAATTTATTTATTTTTTTAAAAGTTATATTTTTAAGTAAAACAAAAATTATTTATCCAATTTAATAAAGTTAATATTTGTACAGTTTTTAAATATTTCATTTATTTTTATCTAAAAAAAATTTATTGATTAACTTCATAAATTTTTGACCATATTGCTTTTAGAGGAACATTTGGGCATAAAAAAATTACAGCATAAAGCAAACTAATAAATGCTTGTAAGTGCTCTTTTCTAAATAAAAACATAGGGTATGCATTTTTCGCATGAAAAATGATAAAATTTATCATCGACAAGCGAAATATCAATATAAATTATTTTTTGTTTTTTTTTCTACGTTTTTCCGAAATAAAATATTATCATGAGCATTTCTAAGAAAATGATTTTAAAAAACTTAAATTTAAAAATAATTTATTCAATTAAATTTTTCAATAAGATTTAAAAGCTTAATTAATTTAGCATATTATTTTAGAGAATAAAAGACGATATCGGACCAAAATTTTTGAGTGTTCATAAAAATTTAAGTCTAACACCAAAAAAGCACCGTTAATTTTTAGAATATTTTTCATTTTAGGCTATTTTTCATTTTCATTTTCTAAGTTTCAGATAGAATTTTTTTTTTGAAAACTAAGTTTTATAATTTTATCTGTTTATTATCTCTTTCTTTTTTTTAAATGGGATTACTTGAGTAAGGTTGCTGCTTTCGTTTGTCAAATTTTTTCTTTTAAAATTTGGATTTCGGAAAGTTTTTACTTCTAGTTCGCCAGATTTTATTTCTATTTTATCTTGTTCATTTCTTTCTTTATATAAATAAATATATTCGCTATCAGCAGAAATTCTTTTGTATTCATTTGGTCGCCCATAACAAATAGTAGGATTTATTAATTGATTTTTATGCCATTTGAAAGGTGAATAATCAAGCTCTCCGTTAAAATTATAAGATATAATTTCAAATTCATATTGGAAATTAATTATAAGACAAAAAATCAAATAATTTTTGAATAAAGTAAAACTAATAATTTTCTGGTTGTACTGATTTAAATTTTTATTCCATTCGAAAATTACATCTAATTCAATATTGAATCCATACCAACTATTTCCAATAATTAAGACAATAGTTTCATCATTAGCTTCTAAAATATAGTCATTGTCTTTGATTACAAATTTTCTTTGAGTTTTTTTTAATGAATTATCATTCGAATTGTAAATTTCTAGATTTAATTCATTTGATCTAACAAAATGCAAACAATAAAACTCTTTTCCTAGGTTCACTCTATTTTCTATTGAAACATTTGTTTGTGGGCTTAAAGTCTTTTTTTCATTTAAACCATTCTGTTCTTCAGAGTCTTAAAAATTTAAAAAAAGATTTCGATAAAAAAATGTAAAATTTTTATTTTCATACAGTACTGCTACGAAAAACTGTTTTTACGTATAATTACGTAATTTCACGTAAAAACAGTTTTTCGTAGCAGTACTGTATATGCAATGTTTTTTCTTGTTGTTTAAATTTTTGTTTTAATCTCATTAAAACCAAAACATAATAATTTGAAAATTTTTCTAGTAGATTTTTTTAATTATATTAAATTATGTGACACAATTATGTGAAAAAATTTTAATTTATTCTCTAAAATTATTTAGAAAGACAAAACTTTACTTTAGTTTAGTTTTTTTTTATTTTTGAATTTTTTTTTCATCACCCTCGCGGTGTTTACTGAAATAAATAATAAATAATAATAATAAGCAATGTTACCATAATATTGTAAATATTTCATGTTTTCTTCAATATGAAATCCATGATTTTCTGAAACTACTGTTTGTGTCACATTTAAACCATTATCATTGAAGTACTGGACATTTTCAAGACCTTAAATTAAAAATAATATTTTTATTTCAGTTGATTAAATTAAGTTAAAAGTTGGAAAACTTAAGTCAATTATTCAATTATACAATAATCAAAAATTGTATAAAAAAATTACGTAATTCTTCTTCATTATCATGGTTTGAGCCTTTATTTCCATTTTGATAAGGAGTCATTGAATTCATTGAGAAAAATAAATCATTTGAAGGTATTCTCGGATATGATTGATCAACTTAAATAAAAGATAAATTAAAGCTTTGTATTTGAAATTTTCATTTTAATCTCATTTTAAAATAAAAAATCTAAATTTAATTTGGTTATTACAATTGTTTATGCAATGTTTTTCATTTTGTTTTGCATTGCTTTTTACAATTTGATTAGTTATCGTTGAATTCATTGAGAAAAATAAATCATTTGAAGGTATTCTCGGATATGATTGATCAACTTAAAAAAGGATAAATTAGTGTTTTAATTTTTACAACTAGATAGAGCTATTTGTTGTAGAAAATAGTTTTAAAATTATTTTACCTTTTTGACTATTGGAATGAAAATGATCGAATTCTATTTCGTTTGATTCTAATGTATAATTTTCTAGGTCAGTTTGAATCAGCTTTAATTTTAATTTTCCTTTTTTATTCATTTCATAATAGGATATCGGCGGATAATCGTTATCGAAGTCAAATTCAAAGATTACAAGGTCCTTAAGTTTAATATCATAAATCTATGACTAATTTTGACTAAAATTACATTTTTAATATTATTTATTGGTATTTGAAGTTTCTTTTCCCACTTGTGGTCAGGACTTGAAAAACATGCACTTAAATTACTTATTTGTTTTTTTCTTAAACCACTAATTTGTAATACATTTGTACCATTTTGCACCAACTTAATAGAGAATTCTTGTGAAATAATAATATCGGAGTAAAAAATCTTAAGTAATTTTTCTTGTTCACTTTTCAACACAATTTGAAAACAAAGTCTTGTCTTTAATTTCACTGGCTCCTTACTATCAAATGATTCGTTTACTAAAAGTGAAAAATATTTAAATCTTCAAATAATAAAAAATTTTATTTAAATAGTCAATATCTTTATATTCATGCATAAAAATATTTATTATTCAAGATTTATTATTATTCAGATATTTAAATAATAGAGAAAAAAACCTTTCCACTCAAGGAAGCGATATGTTTTATCCATTTTAAAGAGATCAAAAGTGCTTGCTCACGAAAACATCGAAATGTTATACACTAGTGTCCTTGTGTGTTCAGACGTGAACAATTCAAAATAAAATTAGCATATCAAGTATAACAGAATATAAAAAAAAATTTCCTGGTTGTTCGAAATAATTTCATTCAAAACAGCATTTATTTAAAATAGCAGATTAAACTTAAATGATTTATTTTCTCACATAAAATAAAAGAAGAAAATAATATTTTTATTTTTTGCAATGTTATTTTATTATCAACAGACTCATTGAAGGATTTTAGGTTGCTAATTTTAAGGGAAATTTGGTAGCACATTTTTATTCAAGCTCGACTTCAGGATTTGAAAAAAAAAATATTTCAAATTTTTTTTTGTGAGAATGGAATTCTGTAAATATATAGGATAGAAAGTTGATTGATAATTTTTGAATTTTTGAAAATCATTCAATTCACTCGGAGAATAATTAAGAAATTTTGAATTTTGCTATTTTGATTTCTGCTAATTTCAACTTGCCATCAAGAATGTGCCATTTCAATAAAGAACCGTTAAGGCTGCGTTGTCATTATTTATTATAATAATTTATTTATATAAATAAATAAATTTTTTTTGATTGAATCTACAGATTTACTCAAAATATTATTTTATTTTTTTACTCAAATTAATACTTAATAAAATTATAAAAATAAATTACAGTGCTTTTATTTTTCATGGTTCTTACAACAATTTGTGTAATTTTACCGAAAATTCCGTAAAATGATGTAATTTTACGTAATTATCTGTAAAACAAGGTAAATTAGATTTCGGCCAAAAAATAGACAATTTTTGCAATTTTTTTTGAGTTTTAATAAATTTTTATCAATTTTTTTATTTTTCAAACAAAAAATTTCTTGAATTTTTTCTTACAAAATCTTTTAATTTATTACAATATTTTTTGTTATTTTTGGTTATTTAATGCAAAAATATATTAGTTCCTGAAAGAAATGGTAAGATATGGTAAAAAATTTGATTATTTTAAATTCGATTCTTTTTTTTAGTTTAATTTAAATTTTTATTCTTAGTTAAAAATCTAAAAAAAAATTTTCCGTTTGAGACCAAGTGAGTTGAACAGCCTGACCATCAGCCATTTTTCCTAATTACCACATCTATTACCTTTATTTGTTAAATGAATCGATAAAATTAAAAATAAAGTAATATTTTTATTTACTGTTTTTAAATGTTCGATATATTTTTTACACTGTCAGCTGTTAGAAGTTTTCGAATTGGACTATCTTTTCTATAAGATCATGTTCATTTAATGAAGCAAAAAAATTGCAAAAATTGTCTATTTTTTGGCCGAAATCTAATTTACCTTGTTTTACAGATAATTACGTAAAATGATGTAATTTTACATTAGATTTTGTGTGTAAGATTACGTAAAATTACATCATTTTACGAAATTTTCGGTAAAATTACACAAATTGTTGTAAGAACCATGTAAAATAAAAGCACTGTATTCATTTATTTCATTTAAAAATAAATATTAAAATAAAAATTGTAAACATAAAAGTCATTTCGTTGTTCTAATTAAGTAATTTTTGAGGCCAAAAATAATTAAAAGATTAGTCCAAGGTAGTAATTAATATTGACGCATACTGTGTCAAGTGTCACTTCGTTTTATTATTGCCTTCATAGAAATATTCAGGGTAAGATGTTATCTTTATGGGGGATGCGGGTGAGTGAAAGATGAACTGAATACTTAATTAAACAAATGAAAAGTAAAAGAAAAAGCAATTAAAAAACGATATTAATATCCTTGTCGAGTGGTGCAGTGAATGCGCGATGATTCTCAACATTGAGAAATGTGAAGTGCATGCATATTGGTTCAAAAAGATCATATTATAATATATCAAAAGAGAATGAATTTCATAAATGGCGAAGAATTTTGAACAGAAAGACCTGAGAAAAATTTTGTTAGCAAATTCATCGGCATGATCTAATGTGTCTTTATGTTTTATAAATTAAACTTACATTTCAAAATCTTAAAAACCTTAAGTTCTTCGTATCGGGCATCATAATCATTTTTACACGCCAAACAAATAAGGAATCTAAAAAGTTTTTAATTATAAAATATAATATTAGTTGAATTATCCATAAAATTACTTAAAATCGACTTCTTTATCTTTACAAATTTCAAATTTTGCAATACCGGATTCACAGTTTTCTCCTACTAGTATGTGCGGAAGAACATAATAAGGTTCATCTGATTCTACACACGAAACATAAACAGTAACCGGCTTAGAAACATCACATACCTTTATTAACTTATTTATTTTTTTTAAACAGAGTTATTCAAAAGTAATAAAATTAAAATCAATCAATCGAAGTATTTACAGAGAATCTGACATTATTATTTGGTTTTCTGTCTTCTCTCAAATATCTGAACTTTGTATGTTTAGGCTGTGTTATTATTGAAAAACTTATATTTGAATCAGACATCTTTTAGAAATATTGAATTTTGTTTTAAAATAATTTCAAGTTTTGATCTTTCTTGAAAGAAAATTAATTTTTTTTTAAATAAAATATTTGATTTCTTACTTGAATTCGTTGATAAGATAACCGGGAAAATAACCTTATCTTAATGTGTAACCCAGGTAATAAAAAAAACTTAATGTATAATATTATTTTGCTAATTAGTCTAAAATTCAAAAGAAAAAAATTATAATTCATATTTTTTATTTTGATTTTTCTTAATGTGAGGCCATAATTTCAATTTATACACAGCGCAAATAGTTTTAACGTAATTTAACGCTAATTAACGTCTTTTATCTTTTATTTAGATAAGAAAAAAAAATTTCTAAAAAAAAAGGTGCAACAGAGTTTGTTACTTAAGTTAAAATTACGTAAAAACCATGTGTTATATCACTACAGTAATTATTTTTCCATAAAACAAACCTCAAAAAGCTTTTATTTTGGAGATGGTTACCAAGAAAAATGTAAACAATTTTACATTTATCAGAAAATTATAACATTAATTTTAAAAATTATATAATTTTAAAAGTATTCTTAATTGCATCATTTTTACTTACAATAAAAATTTTATTTGCTTTTTTTAAACTTAACTAAATAAACAATTAATTTAAATTTTATTAATTTTTAGTTTTTTGTCTTTCATTTAGATAAGAAAATAAAATTTTCTTTAAAAAAAGGTGCAACAAAGTTTGCTACACAGTTTTTTTAAATATATTCTATTTTATTAAATTTTAAATTATAAAAAATGGAAGAATTTTTAATTTTTTTTGTCTTTGAAATTCACAAAATACCAGTAGTGTTGTAAATCAAATTGGCGATTTTAACAAATTATTCGATTTATTTCGATTTAAATTTAACATTAAATTTGGATTCAAATTTAAACTAAAATAAAATTTGAATTCAAATTTAAACTCAAAAAATATTTAAATTCCAAGATTAACTTAAATAATTCTGAATTCTATTTAAATTATGTTTTAATTAAAATAACTTAAACAATTTGACTAATTTAAATTTTTGGATATAACTAAAACCTACTAAAATTTTATGCTGATATACCAATTCCATAGCATGCTCTTTTTTCAAATGACCAAGCATATTGCTTGAGTAATTTGTATTACTATATTCAACAATGAAATATCAGCATTTTTATTTACTAAAATTTTCTAACTTTAATGTATTGCATTTTGTTTATCGATCGAGAAGTAAAAGGTGCTTGTAAAAAATCTTGAGTTCGACTCATTCTTGTAGATAGAATATGATGCAAAGAATCTAATCATACCGGTTAAAGATAAAAAAATCATATGCTTTTGCGTCATTATCTATCGTCGCGATTGCATCGAAAATTGATTCTCGAATGTTTTAATTACTATGCGATTAATGTGTCGATGTTATTTAATCATGTTTTCATAAAACTGCAATGTGTTCTATCACGCGATTTTTTTTATCTTTACCCGCTTTGATTAAATGCTTTTCATCATATTATATGTTCGAGAGTGCATCGAATATTGCTTCTCGAAAATTTTGATTAGTATGCGAGTAATGTGTCCATGTCGAAGAATCACGTTTTCATCAAACTTCAAAATTTTTTCAATCACCCGATTTTTTAAATCTTTCTAGTGTGCTTAAATGATATTTTAAATGATGAACGTAATTTTTTAAATAAAGTGTTCATCTATCTGCATCTTAGTTATTTCTATCACTCGATTTTTTTATCTTTACCCGCTATGATTCATTTTTAAATTTATTTAAATTATTTTTTGGTTTAACTAAAATAAAGATTTATAAGACAGAAACCTTTGAATAATAAGAGGTATCATTAATTACCTATTTGCAAAAACAATTAAAACACTTGAAAGTAGTTTACAAAACATGGTTATTCATGAAAAAATTTAGTAATTTTCGTCTTATTTATGGGAACAAACTCTATTACAAGACTATCGTTGTTCTTCTCGAGTTCGCACTGAGAATGCTCTTGTGTTTGTTTAGTTCCTGTTCTGTTGTAACCATACTACCTTTAACTTTCAAGGACTTATTTCTCTAACTGGTTCTTGTTTGTCAAAAATTTTCTTTTTAGGTGTCCAGTACAGAACCCAATCGTTTTTGGAGAAACTGCTCCCTTAACTTTTATAATTCTTATCTGCATAGTGTTTCTTTTTTTGTTTTGCAATTCAGTCTTTCTCTCGCGCTTTCTTATCAAGATCATCCATTATCTTCGTAACTTCTGGTTTTATTTTAGCCAGCCTACTAAGATTGCAAAATTTAAATATTAAACTTGCCGGCGGTACTCCGGTTGTGGTATAATGTGACGCTCTATATGTTCCTTAATATTACAGATACCAATCTATAAAAAAAATGATAAGTGTTTAACTGGAAATTTTCATAAAATGTTTGAATATGGCATAATAATTAGCAGACTTGTTTTTAAGTCACAGTTTTAAGTCAAAGTCACAAAAATTTAAGTCAAAGTAAATGACTTTGACTTAAAACTATGACTTAAAAACAAGTCTGGTCCTGATAGATCACTTAATCAATCCCTTCGAGATCGTTGTCTGTTGCTAATTGAAATACGAGAATGTAATATTTTAAAATTATTTTGCCATTTTGACAATTATTAGCAATTTTTGATTTGACTTGAAAAAAAAAAAAAAATTTTAAGTCATTGACTTGACTTAAGACTTGTGACTTAAAAACAAGTCTGATAATTAGTGGACATGAACAACAAATAACTACCATCCATGAAAGAATGCACACATATATAATCTATATTTCATGAGATGATAAAATAATTTATTTTTAATTGATAGTGTTAACTTAGAATTAAAGATAAGTTTAATGGTTTTGAGTTTGGGAATACAAATTTATTGGAAGGTTCAATCGAATTTTCTGCAAATATTTTATAAAAGAAAAAACATTTCAATATTTTTTTCCTTCAGAACAAAACCAAAACTATTTCCTGTCTAATTTCAACTTATTCTATCTATTTTTTGCAGCATTGTTTAATTAAATAGAAAATCTTTAAATTAAAGTTTATTTAAAAACTTTTACGATATATTTTTTTCAACGACATGCCGTTTAATATTGTTTCCCCAGAGCCAGCAATATTTTTTCTCAGAAATAATTAAAATAATTAAAATTATCAAAAATCTTTTTTTTTTTAAATAATAATGATAACTTTTTAATTCTAAGAAATAAATTAATTTGATATAAAAAATTCTTACAAAACATAACAATCATATAAAAAAAAATTGCGACAAATTTTTTAATTCGTTTTATTATAATTAAATTTATCATAATAAAATTTAAAAATAATCAAAGATTTTTCAAGTAGAATTAGAAATAATGAATTAGAAATGTTGGACTGAAAATACTATTTTCATATTTTAATTATAAAATATTACAAAATTTAAAATAATTAACGCATTTTATTGAATTTTGAATTTCAATCATAGATTTGCAATTAAAGAATTTCTTTTTAATTTTTTTAATTAAACCCCCGAAAGGGTTTTGTGGACCGGTCCTAGCAGTAAAGTGCAACGCTAGGTCGATCCGTGACTGGTGCCGAGCAAGCTCTGCGCAACCAGTCCGCTCACAAAAATCGATTTAATATCGCGGGGGCCCAATGGACCCCCCATCAGATATTAAACTGATGAGAACAGATACTACACTTTGATCTTAGCCAGAGGCCGAGAAGCGATAAAGATTAAATTCAATTTAACACATATTTATATTCAAAATAATTTCTAAAAATTTAATTTTTTTTCATTAATTTCTAAATTTTTCATAAAGTAGACATCTTTATTCAATTGAATAATTTAATACATAAAACTAGAATATTTGTTTAAAATTATTTTGATTTTTGTTTTTTAGTCTTAAATTTAAAAATAATAAAATGATAAATAATTTTATTTGAAATCAATGATAAATTATTTTAAAAAATAAGTTTTTGGAATGTTTTTCATATGTTCAATTCTTCAGTAATTTGAGATATTTTGTCCATTCTAACAAAAGGCTTGAGTAAATCAGCAAACTGCTTTACACTATCAGCAATAGCTGTCTTTGTTTTAGAAATTAATAAATATATTGAAAAATAAAACATTTTTTACTTGTCCTGGTGGTCCAGTGCAGCTTATTTCGACCAAATGAGAATTTGTCAAAGCTTGTGGCTCGGTTGAACTTGAAGGCTGAAATATTTTCGAAACAACAATTTTTAAATGGCCCTTATGAAACAGATTTCCTTTAACAATTAATTCACTTTCTAAACTTTTAAATATTACTTAAATATTGATAAAAATACTTGTGTCAAATTTCTCACTTAAAACCAAGAGCTGTCAAGTACTCATCCAGATTTGAGCTTGTCAAGCAATCATTATATGCTCTGACCATGACTTTATCAGTTTTGTAATCAATGCTTCCAACATATTTCAGATGACAGTGTTGGGCAGGATCAGGAGGACTACCGACTTTTCTCGCTCTTAGAGTAACGCTTGGTCCATTGGGATTTGCTAAAAAGATATTGTAAATTTATTTTAAAAAAAAGATTAATTGACTTTTTTTCAAACTTTTAATAAAAATAAATTCAGTTTCCAAAAATTCAACCGGCTTGCTTTCAGGATTATCGCAAAGACCGCGTAGAATTTCCAAAAATCCATCTTTAACTGAATCCAAAACACTGCCCACCAAAAAATACTCGTTCATTTTAATTACTTTTCCTTGAAGAGCTGATTGGAATATATCCATTTTTTTAATTTTCTAAAAATGATCAAAAATATTAATTTATTTTTTAAAATCTAGAAGTGAAGTTAAATTTGCAATATTTTTTTCAAATTAGATTTAAAGCTCTTTTAGATTTGATTTCCATTATTTTGTTTAACACTAGAAAACCTGTTTTGACTGTTTTTTTAAGAATAAAAAAAATTCTAAGCATCAGATTCATTAGATTTTTTTAAAAATAAAAATTCATAAAAAAAAATTTTAATTAATTATTTTTTTTCTTTTTTATCAATTTAAAAGTAAGGGTAACGGTATAAAAAAATTTAGGTCTTCTAGTGTTAAATTATTAAAAAGAAAAAAATCATTTACCTATAGTCATTTGGTCAAAACTGTTCCGATTTTTTGTTGGAATAGCTACAGTATAATCTTAAGAGAATTTTTTTACAAATCTATCATATCATCGTCAATAATAGGATCTTATAACATTTAGCTTATTTTAGCCCATTTTAAGTTAACCTGAGAGTCTATTGTTGGTGTTCTTGATGTTAGCTACTCGCGAAGATTGACACAAGTTAGAAAATTCTAGCAAGTACAGACACTTTACTTTTCTTGACTTTAGTTTTTTAAATATTTGGATTCCAAAGCGTTGCTATCTAAGTAAAAAATCTTTCCCAAAAAATTCTAAAGATTTTCGAAAATTTTGCGATTTTTTTCACTCTTTCTCTTACAAATCATATAGTTTCTTAATCATTTTTCAATAATATCAAAGAATTTTGCACAAAAATTTAGACATACTAGTTTTTTTTTATATTTAATAGGAGATAAAAAATATTAAATTTTGTTTAAAAAGATTATTAAGTAAAATTTATTCATTTACTCGTTTATCTGTACCGAGCTGAAAAAAATATAATAAAAAAGAAAATCAAAATTAAAGTTAAATAAAAAAAGATAAAAAAAAAAGAAGATTTTAAGAAATAAAATATGTTTAAAACGAAGATTAAATAAATATGTAATAAGATAAAAAAAATTTTATTTTTGAATTTCTGTCTGTAAAAAGATTTAATTTGAATTGATTGTTATTTTAGTTCAATAATTATTAATCATCCTTTTTTTTGACTTAGTCCTGCCCTGACGTATCACTTAATTGAAAAAGTCTATTCAACTTCAATTGCTGAAAAATTGAAATTAAATAAAGACCATAAAAAACGTAAATCAAAAATTTTTGAACAAAATTTTAGACGCACATCATTAATTTCTAATTAAAAATTATTAAAATTACTTAAAATGGATTTCTAAAAAAATTGATATAAAAATTCCGACTCAGATTCTGTTAAAAGTTAAGATTTTGAGTTTAATAAA
>VANL01000834.1:0-22424 GCA_006352455.1 Brachionus sp. 'Tiscar'
GCCCCCCAGCTCCCATTTTCCTTTTTTTATTCTTTTTTTAAAAAAAAAAAACCAAAAATTTTTTTTTTAAAAAATTTTATTTAAAAAAAAAAAAAAAAAAAAAAAAAAAATTTTTTTCTAATCAATTTTTAACACAACAGGGTTTTCCGGCTGAATTCGCCATGTACTTGAACTATTGTCGCGGTCTAAGATTCGAAGAAGGCCCGGACTATATGTACTTGCGTCAGTTGTTCCGCATACTCTTCAGAACACTCAACCACCAGTATGATTACACATTTGACTGGACCATGCTGAAGCAGAAAGCGGCCGCGGCCGCAATAAACCTCAATCCACCAGGCAATCAAACAACAAACCAAAACGGAAACAACAACGGCAGCGGAAACGGCAACGGCATAGCGACACCCGGTGCTTTGGGCCAGAATGCAGCAGGTCTTTCGACCAGCATGGGCAACGTGGCCGTGACCAACTCGGGAATTTTGCCCAATAACGTCACCTCAGGTTTGTTAATTTAATCTTAAATTTTACTAATCAAACATAAATGCAGACTTGTATTTGATTATTGTTGATTTTTATTAATCATATTAAGCCCAAGTTGATTTGGCGCAAGCGATAAGTAGCGACACTGCACCTGTTCAATCTTCGGTTGATAAATTGAACCAAGAGACCAATAAGGTCGAGATCAATATGAGCTTATTAAATAGTATTGATAGTGTCAAGGAGCAAAGTCAATAGATAATGTAATTAAGACTAAAAGGCTGTCTCCATTAACTACTAACAATTAGGTCTTGCGCTCGATCTGCTGAATTTTAACCAAATTTTTTTTATTAAATTTTTGTTTTTTTTTGTTAAAGGTGCAAAATAATTTAATAAAAAAAAAAACAACAAACAATTCAATTTTATTCAGCATATTTCATTTAATTCAAAAAATGGGAGACAAGAGATCGAAGTGTAATCTACGATGGCCACAATTGATCAAACATCATCGTCAGCCATCAATAACCATCAATACGAAAATTAACACACAAACTTTCTGTTTATTTTTGGTCGTTTTAAATGAAATTTTATTTTTCTTTTTTTTTTTTATTAAATACTTTAATATTCTTTCTCTCTTTTTTTTTTTTGTCATTTATCTCTTCTTTTTCTTCTTAAGATGAAATTTTTCGTCATTTTGCTAAAAAAAGAATCTAAATTAAAATAAAGAAATTTTCTAATTAATTTAAACACACAATAATTATAAATTGATGTACTAAGAAGCGGCTACAATCAAACGTTTAAGTGTACAGGTGTCATCTGGGTTCATTTCGGCTCTTTTAATTGTCTCTTTATTTTTGTTTGCTTGTTGGGTTTGTATAGAAAATTAACTAAAAAACAAAAAAAATTCGAAAAAAATTTATGGATTTAAGAAATTTTGAAATATTTTGAAATATATGGGTTATCTTTTTTTTTAATCATCATTATAACTTTCTTTATTTGAGCATCATTTTTTTTAATTTAAAAAAAAAATACATTAATAAATCTATGTTTATATTTAATTGCTTAAAAAATTAACTATTAAATTCCTATTAAATTTTTGAATAAAATATTTATAAAGTCCTGAAATAGAAAAAAAGTTTATTTTTTTCTCTCGATAAAATTAAAATTTGAATATGTTTAATTTTGTTTTTTAAAACTTTAAAAAACAAAATGACCAAAATTACGGAAACCGATATTTTTTTGACCATAAACACTTTCCTTTACTTTAAAACATAGATAAGCACTAAGATTACTCTTAATTAATCATGGACAAGAGTAGCTAAAATGTAATTGTACTGGTAACTATGCCACTAAGCGCTGTTCATCTAAGAAAGCTAATCTTAAGTGTAGTTCTAAATGTCATGGAAAAGAATTTAAATGCGCCAATTGTGAAAAATTATTTGTTTAGATTTTTAATTTTTTATATGAATTTGACTTTTTTTTATGGCTGGAAATTCAAATATGTATGCGATGAAATTTAATAAATTTGATTTTTTAATTTTCTTATTATTATAAATTAACAAATTTGCTAAATAATTAATATCAATCATTGAAATACAGTAAAACACAAGGATGCATCAAAATGTAATCTAGGATATGTGGAGATGCGAATTCGAATAAATATAAATCTGGATAAAAAAACTAATTAAGGAAAAGCAAAAAAATTTTTAAAATTTATTTTTCATTTAAATCAATTTCTTTTAAAAATAAATTTAACAAAATGTTACATAATCGTTGGTCTTTATTCGTCGGAATAGTTAACAACAATTGATAATAATATTATCATTGTCGCTCAAGTTCATTCTAAGCTCTTTGTAGTTCAGGTAAAAAAGTTATGTCTCTAATGTAATTAATTTATTATCTAATATTGAAAATTTTATAATTGAAAGTAGCTTTACCAAACAACAATCTATTACCGATTTTTTCAAAAAAATTAACTCCTTGTCTCGCATTTTTATTTTAGATTTTTACCTTGTTTTGTGATCAAAAGATCACCTTTTTGGTGGTATGGTCCTGGTGACAGGGTTGGTGAACATTAAAGATCACTGATCACATTCTTGACGTTTTTGTGACCTTAAATTTTTAAGAATAAAAAAGAAAAATTTTAATGTGACCATTTATTAAAATATGTGACCATAGTCACGTTAATGTGACCAAAGTTAAAGTTTTGTGACCAAAAATATAGAATGCAAAGTTTTAAATAAAAAAAAAATAAAATAAAATTTAAAAAAGTAACTTAAAGCTTACTTAAAGCACGACCAATTTGTAATTCTGTTTCTACGGGAACAGTTGGTTGTGTGAATGACTCTTTTTCATACAACAAAGCTTTGGTTCTAACAGAACTGAGATTTAAATTACTCAATTTTTCCTCTGCAGTTGATTTAACGGATTTTTGAACATCAGATATTCCATCCTCACTCTCAACCAAATGGCCTTTTGAAGATGTACTGGCGTTTAGATCAGTTTGGGTTTCATCGTCATCTGATCGATCTTTATTAGTCAAAATGGCTGTTTTAGAATTGGAAGTTTTAGCCAAAGTTGGATCATCATCATATTTATCAAAATCATCATCTCGGTCTTCAATAGAGCCTTTCAATGAACCAAAAATAGAACTACCAATCGATGAATCCGAACCATTGTCACTGAATATAAGCTCTATTGCAACCTTTGATTTCTTTGAACTTTTGCTTGGATACATTCCATAAACACTCAATCAAATTGGTACATGCATCCGTTACAGGATCCAAAAAATTGTACGAATGATTAGCTGTTTGGTGCTTAAATTCTTTTAACTTGCTAATTTTCTGATATGATGACTAGCAATCTGAATATATGATTGAACCTTCTTCACACATCTGTAAAATAATTTCCAATAACGTTGTAGCTTCACGATCAGGAATCACTAGCATAAAGCACCTTTGGTTTTTAGCAACTGGGTCTTTTCTTTGAGCAAGTCCAAATACACACACTTGTTTTTTCAACAAATCTTTACCTAAATAAAAATTTATTGATACATTTGATATAAAAAATTAAAACTGAAAAATAGAAATACCTTTCCAGTGCTTTTGTTTGGCATATAAACTCTCGTCGATTTCAACTATCTTACCACGTCCCACTAACATTAAGTGTCTCTTATCCAACGATACGGTGCAAATTTGCCTTAATTTTTTAAATACATTGCCTATCATATCTTCACTAAGTTTTTCGTGTAAATTGAGTTAAATCATAGTTTGACTCTTTTTGATTGTCAACTGAGTCGACCAACATTTGACTAATGCCAGGGTAATTTTCACTGGTTTTTTGAATAAAGAAAAAAATGAACCATCGTAAATCGACTTAAATGTCCCACATGAAGTACATCGCCAAGACAAGATCTGGTTTTTGCTGTCAGCTGTTCTTTTTCGAAACTTAAGATTTAGCTCATACCCTTTCTTTATACAATTGGTTTTATCACAACAACGACTAGAAAATATCAAGCCAAAATTTCTTAGCTTATCAAAAAGTTTAAATTCATCAGTTTGTTCTAAACTCATTTTTGATCAAAAGTGTAAAATACAATTCAATTCAGTTCATTTCAAATTTATATAAAAATTTTGAATAGCACATAGTATTTTTATAAAAACGTAAGCAATAAGCACAGAGTATAAAAAAGTTTGATGTGTATGCATGCTTTAAAAAAAAAATTTCAAATTTAAGAGATTTTTATTAAAAATTATTTTGGTGATCATTAATTTGTATATTTAAGGTCACAAAAACGTCAAGAATATGATCAGTGATCTTTAATGTTCACCAACCCTGTGACCAGGACCATACCACCAAAAAGGTGATCTTTTGATCACAAAACAAGGTAGACCCAATTTTTTTATCATTAAAATTTGGTTTAAAATTTTTTTGTCCCTATCATTTTTTATGGGAATTTCGATATAACGAATACCGAATTTTCCGCCCAAGTAATTCGTTATTCCGACGATTTACTGTATAGTAAAACGAATTTAAGTAAGAAATTTTTATTGTTACAAAATAAATTAACGATTATATGCAAGTGAACGAATTTGGGCTGGACCAAAACTATATTTATAGGCAGTTAATCAGTTATTTTTTTTTTCGTAGGCAATTGTTATGGAATACTTCGATCTTTTGAAGATCACTGTCAGTCATTCTCCAGCATTCAGATCCATACAACAATACAGATTTTACCAGACTACTATAAAGATGTAAGTTATCACAAATGAGGAGCTGTCAAGGTCCGAGCCAATCCAAAACATTATACGCAGAAGACGACTTAAGTGGCTTGGTCATGTTCTTAGAATGTCAACAGACAGAATTCCTAGAGTTGCACTATTTTGGACACCTCAAGGAAAGAGAAACGCTGGAAGACCAAAGTTGACCTGGAGGAGAACAGTTGAAAGAGATCTGAGAGAGATGAAACTCACATGGGGACAAGCAGAAATTGTCGCTAAGAATAGAGTAGAATGGAGGGGACGTATGGACGCCTTATGCTCCACTGGGAGTAGAAGATAGATGAAGAAGAATCAGTTATTATCCTTATATCTAAAATGAATTGCATTGTAACCAATTTTTCATACTTTTGTATGCTATTTCAATTAATAAGTATCAATATTCATATATTTATATACCTAATCTTTTTATTTTTACCTAAAAAAGTTCTAAAAAAGATACTATGAGATTATTATTATTATTAAAATGAATAATAAAACAAATATGAAAAAAAAGACAATTTTTATCAAATATTGGCTGTTGTAATTGAAATATCAGGCTGAATTGAAGTTGTATGTATTGACAAAAGTCGATTAATTAAAAGACCCAATTCAATTATTTGAGACATATTGTTTCAAAAAAAAATTTTATTATTTATATCGAACTAATGCTCCTTTAAAAATATAAAAATATAAAAAAAAATAAAATTGTTAATTTAAAAAAAATTTTAAGTTAAACATTATGGATCTATATTAAACCGTCTAATCAAAAGATAATTCATTTTATCTTGTAAAAAATTAATTTTTCAAATATAATTAAAAGTCAAGTATTAAATTAAATGTCATATAAAAAATTAAATGTCTAATATAAAAAATAATTTAAAATAAAAGTAAAATTATTTATACAAAGCCTTTTTCAATTTTGGTGGTCTACCTGCGTCACGAATTTTATTCAAAGGTATGCTATACGCTACTTCTGGAAAATCTTTAATTAGATCGATATCTGAACTGTTCGCGATACCAATTATGTGTTTGCACGTGTAGTTTTTGTGCCAATATGGGCATGTACAACTGCTCAGTTTCAAATTAATTTCGTCAAAATGGCATTTTAATTTTTTTATTATTTTTAGAATAAAATTCTTCAAAAAAAGCATTTGGCTTTAATCTTTCTATTTGACGGTTTAATATTATTCCAAACATTATCATGTTTAGCCAATATTATCATTTATAGAGAAAAACCAAAAATTTTTTCAAATTTCTAAGATGAATTTTTTTTTGGAAGATAAAAATATGATATTTTAGCATGTTTTATACACTTTTGGTGAAGATATATGCATCTAACCATGATATACCTTGGCAAATTGATGACACCTTTGAAAACTTTTTTTCGACTTCCCCAAAAAAATTGGCTATTTTGGTTTCCACAAAAATCGAATTCTAAGGGAGCGTGGATGCTTTGCATTTCTTTAACCTTAAGTTGAATTTTGTCATAAATTAGGACAAAAAAATTTACTCTTTATAAATAAAACTTTAAAAAAAAATAAAAATTGAGAAAATTTTAAATGAAATAAAATCTCTTTAAATTAATGTACTAATTGAAACATTTTTATTTAAAACATTTTCAAAAGTATGATATAGCAAATTTAAAATAAAATGAAACGAAAATTTCGGACCCAAACATCCTTCTATCTCTTAAAATTAAATTTAATTGTCTTTAGATTAAAAAAAATAAATAAATCTCATATAAAGCAATGTCTTTGTACGGTAAATTGGAGAAACAAGAAGCTGACTATTCGGCTGTGGTCGATGAAAAAATTCCCGAATGTCAAAAAATGGTCAATGTAAGCTATTTTTTAAACTGACTTTAATGATCAAAATGCTAGAATTTATCAACAAGGCTGGTCGTTTGCAAGAAGCCGTCGAAATATTGCTTCAGCTGGAAAAACAGGCCCGAGTCGCCGCCGATGCTCATTCGACATCTCGTCTTTTGACCACAATTGTGCGCTTTTGCTTTGAACAACGCAATTTCGAAGCATTGAACGAAAATATTCATCTGCTGACAAAAAGACGGTCTCAATTGAAGCAAGCGGTTACCAAGATGGTGCAGGAGGCGTGCACTTATGTCGACCAAATAAGTGATATGGAAGTAAAGCTAAAGCTGATCGACACGCTTAGAACTGTGACGGCCGGAAAAATTTATGTAGAAATCGAACGAGCTAGATTGACCAGAAAGTTGGCCGAGTTCAAAGAAGCAGCCGGAAACATTGACGAAGCAGCCTCCATTTTACAAGAGCTGCAAGTCGAAACCTTTGGTTCTATGGAAAAAAGAGAAAAAATTGAATTTCTTTTGGAACAAATGAGGGTTTGTCTTCTTAAAAAAGACTACATACGAACACAAATTATTAGTCGTAAAATAAGCATTCGGGCTTTTGAAGACGAAAAATTACATGTAAATTTTTTATTTGAATAAAAAAAAAAAAATTTTTTTTTTTTAAATTAATTTATTATTTGCTTAGGACCTTAAATTAAAATTCTATGAGCTAATGATCAAATTAGACCAGCATGACTCGAACTATTTCGCTGTCTGCAAACACTACAAACAAATATATGACACACCACGCATCAAGGAAAACAATTTGATGATGAAAGAAGCTCTTAAAAACATAGTCATCTACTTATTGCTTTCTCCATATGGAAATGAACAGCAAAATTTATTGCACATTGTTAGTCAAGATAAAAATTTGCAGCAACTTCCCAAATATAAGTAAAAAAAAAAAATTTTTTTTTTCTAAATTTTTATTCTAATTAAAAAGTGAATTGGTTAAACTAATTAAAACAGATGAAGTTATAAATTGGAGAAGTCTAATAGAACATTTTGAGAATGACTTGAAGGTCGGTGATTCGAATTTGCCTGCGACAGATGCATTCAAGAGCGAAGAGGGTGCCAAAAGATGGGCTGATTTCAAAACCAGAATTGTCGAACATGTAAAATTTGAAGAGGTCTAATGCAAGATTAAAAAAATATAGAGGCTTTGTTTTTTAGAATATGAGAGTAATGGCCAAGTATTATACAAGAATTTCGACAAAACGAATGGCCAATTTATTGGACTTGAGTGAAGATGACACTGAAGAGTTTTTGTCCAATTTGGTAACAAATAAAACAGTTAGTGGAAAAATTGATCGTCTAGCAGGAATAGTTACTTTTGAGAGTCAAAAGGACATTAATGAAGTATTGAATGATTGGAGTCACAATTTAACAAACTTGATGAAATCAATTAACAAAACAACTCACTTGATAAACAAAGAAGAAATGGTTCATGCCGCTAAAGCTTAATTTTTTCCAAATATTTCATATTTTTATTTTCTAATTTCTTTAATTTATATTTAATTCGACATAAAAACTTGTCTCTAAATATACATAAGAACTTAATTCGAGTTTTTATTATTTTTTTTTTAGATAAATAAAATGAAAAGATTATTATTTTTTCTAATAAACCTATTAAATACAGAGTTAGTTAACTAATTTAAAAATGATGATATCAAATAAAAATATTTTCAATTATTCTTATAAAATATTTTGAGTCCGTAATCATTTTTTTTTAAGTTAAAAATAGAATAAAAAAAATTTAAAATAATGCTAAACTTTAACATCCAAAAACCGGATTTTTTTATACGTTAATTCAAACAATAAATATTGGCTTTAAATAAGCAATAATTACCAAAAATATTTAATAAGGATGTATTTTGTCTCAACATCTGCCAACATTCAAGTCTTAATGCCAAATTTATCAGACTTATTCGGCTTATATTGAATAAAAGAACACCGATTTTTGATAATTGAAAAAAATAAATAGCTGAAAAATAAAAAAATTTATAGGAAAATTTGAATTTAAAAATATTCAAAAAATAAATTGAATTTTGATGCTATTTGGATACAGATATCTATGTCAGATTTTGGTAAGCCATAAAATTTTTTCTAATATTTTTTTGTACTGACATAAAAACAAGTTGTTCTTAAGGAACTGATAACATATGAGACATTTTTACTTATTTTTTTTCTAAAAAATTAACAGACTCAATGTTTTTAGCAGGTTCTAGACTGTATGTAACGAATTCTTATTTAAAGTATTTAATTTTTCGTAAGCTTTATAATAAATGACTGATAATCTAACTCACAAAAAATCATAAGCTGTGCACTTATAAAACATACAAAACAAAAAAAAATCATTAGTACTAGAAAGTCTGAAGGGTTTTTTAAAACCTCTATTAAATATTTTAAACTTGAATAATATATCAAAGCTACCATAGTTGGACTAAATTCGGTCTCGCTCCGCAGATTAAATTTTTTTCTTATTTTTTAAATAAATTTTATCTATTCCTCTTTAAACTTTAATTTGAAATATTTGTAATTAATCAGTCGGGCTTTCTATAGTATTAAGAATAAAGAATTCTTGAATTTTAAATTAATAATTAAATGCTAAATTTTTAAAATATTTCATTCAAATTTTAATATTTTTAATCTTTTAGTTGATTTTCGTTTTAGTTCAAATAGCTTTTCAAATTTAAGTTAAGTTTGAATTTTAATTTAAAAACAGGTGGTTTTTGAATTTTATTTCAAAAGTATAAATAAATTAAATTTAAATTCAAAATTTTATTAGAATAAATTGAATATTCAATTGCCTTTTCGAATTTTTTAATTATTCAAGTTTCAATTTGTGTGAAAAAAACTAATTTGATTTCATCACTACCTACTTCATTGTGTAATTGCTACCTTACTATTTCCTATTTTTTTCATGAAGCTTCAACTATTTAAACTTCTTTCACATGTAAAAACCTATTTCAATATGTGTCTTTTAAACTTTCTTTAATTTTTTTTTTTAGATGATTTACTTTATTTTTATTTTATCTTATTTTATTAACTCTATTTTTTTTTGTTTATTTTTTGTTTATTCTGAATAATCTCTTGCTCGGTACAGAAAACAAATAAATAATAAAATAATGAATTTAAAAAAAAAATGAAATTGTACGCAGATGACTCAAAAAAACTGAGTAACGGGTTATGTATAAGTAAATGATCAAAAATTAAAAATGATATTAAGTTCTGTTTTTTTTTGGTGAAAAGAATTTATTTTTTAATAGAATTATGATTTTTAAATAATGAAAAAACTCTATCGTGGTCGATTTTTCTTAGCTTTACTTTGACTCACGTCATAAGGGATTTCACAAAATTTAAGTCAAATTCCTTTAATTTCAATTTAATGCGGTCAATCAGCTGTTGCTCTGTTGAGGCTTGTCAACCTCCCTTGTATACTTTTTCAATCAAACAACCCCAAAAATTTTTGATTGGACCCGCTTGAGGCACATTTGGCGGGTTGATATTTGGTCACATAATTTACATTTTGGTTCATCCATGTTGTACTCTCCATAGACTAGTGAGCAGATGCTAAGTCAGGCCAAAAAACGTAGACAAGGTCACCTTCTTTGGGACTTTCTCTTTTCCAGCAAATCGGACACTGTCCGGACAAGTAGACTTGTCATTTGTGTAATATCCAGCAATTCCCGGCATGTTGTCGCCCGCAAAAGTAAACTACTTTTCGTCATCCAAAATGAGCGAACATGGTTAACGATAAAGCATATTTGAAAGTTTTTTACTCAAATTCTTGGCTTTCGAATGCTGAATGGCGCTATATTTTGGTGTTTTTTAACGTTTACAATATGAAATGCCCATTTTTGTTAATTGCTGACAGCAAATTTCCTAGCTAGACGCTTTTGAATCACTCCAGTTTGGTTATTGGTCAATCTCTTCAGTTTTGTCTTCCTTGAAGCTGTTCAGGTGGTTGGACGACCCGTTCTCTTATTGTCCTTTGTCGGCTCTCCATTTTGAATACGGTTGATCGTATTATATATTGTGCTTCGAGCGATTTCTTGCTTTATAAAGTGCGCCACAAGTTCCGATTTTGTCATTTGTGAAATCATATTTTTGACTGCTTTTCGAAAAGCCTCTCGTTCAGAAACAGAAAGTCCCATTCTAAAATTTGCATGAAATTTGCAGTGAATATGAGTGCGCTTGTGTCAGTTCACTAAATTCAGAATCGGCATGTTTAGTTCTTTTACTAATGGTTTAAATTTTAATACACACAAAATAAAAACAATTAAACATAAATCATATTTCTTTTTATTTAAATAAATAAATAAATTTTATAATAGCATAAAATGTAACAGATAAAAAATATATAATCTCGTTTTAATCAAGACAATTCGTTGTTAAATTTTTTTTGTTGTTGTTGTTGTCTCCCTTAAAATATTATCCTCTTTTCGTATTTTGTTCTTGTAGATGAAAAAAAAATAAAAAAAAAAATAAAATAAATAATTAATAAAATAAAATCTAGTCTAAAATTTTAAAACAAAACAAAAAAATTTTTCTTAATTTTTTTGCAAATATGAAAACAAAAAAAAAAAAAAATTATCTAACAAAATTCTATTGACCATTTTTGCGATGCTTTATTAGCCACTTTAGTATCGATTACAACCGCATATCTTTGATTAGACGGCTCATCAACCAGCACATAATCAAGCACAAGCTCATCACTAAGACCACTCTCAATTGTTTGATCAGCCGCATTCAAATACCAACTGCAATTAGTTGTTTTTACATTAGGCCAAAATGTGACTGGCGACTTTGGATTGAGACTTGACGCAGCCATGCAATGTCCACTTCGGATTATTTTGTTAGCAATGCAACCATTAATTAAATAATAGTACCACAATTGTTCGTCGTTGGCAGTTTCTTTTCTCATACTTTGCTCGTCAGGAGTCGTCGGGTTGGCCAATGCGCCGCTCGACTTGGGCATCAAGTAAAACCTAGGCCCTTTGTTTATGGCCTGAGGAGTGCGATTTCCGTTCAGCCGTCCCTTGATGCTGCTATTCTTTAATCGCTTTTGATTTTCTTCGATTTGCTCCTTGAGCGTTGATTGACTGGTAAAGTCAACTGCTTGCAATACAAGGCCGGTCGACTGATTTACTATGTAAAAGTAGCCGGTTCGATTGGTCAAATCGGCCTGTATGTTAAGCCGGCACGAGCAAGTGTCCAAAAATTCGTGCATCTCCTTGACGAACAAGTCGGTCTTTATCTTTTTGATCTGGTCTTCTCGGCTCACGTAGCTGTTGGTCTCGGGGCGGCGCGTCGACGACGACCGGCTCACTGGACGCGACGCCCTCTCTGTCTCGCCTCTGCTCTGCACATTGTAAAGAGTTACATGGTTGGCCGACCAGCTTATCGGTCTGTAGCGATCGGCCGAGAACGTCATCGACAACAGAGACGGGTTTAATGTGTCGTTGAAAAAATTCTGACCGTTTACCGTGCCATTATTCAACGAGTTCAGCGTGCTGCTTATTGTAGACAAAGTGTTTGTCTCGCGATAGAACCCAATCACTCTATGTATCAAATTGAGCAGTATGGCGCCGATTTGAACAAGCTGAAGTTGACGAGTGAACAACTTGTAAGAAACAAAGTCGTATTTGACGTATTTGTAGTAGTTTTTAAGCAAATTGACGCCAATAAACGAGTCGTGTGTCGACGGAGTTATCGACACTACACTGGTGGTCCAATTGGGCTCGCAAAAGCCCGACTTGCTTGTTATTAGCCAGTTTAATTTGAACAAACTTTGCTCTAAATCGTTAACAACCATTGACGAGTTTAGACTATTCAAAATAGTTTGAAATTCGACTGAATACTTTAAAAAATCAGTCTGTACACAACTGCTTGCCGCGCTCAATTTGCTCCAGCTCTTGAACAATGTGTCAAGCAAAAAAGATATTCTTTCGACTTCTAGCTCTAATAAATTATAGTCCGAATTGTTTATTAGATGAGTTTGACTTTGACCAAGTGATACTTGCCTATGAAAATTGTTCTCTAAGTTTGTTAGAGACGACGCGGCTGATATTTGTCTGCTATTCTGTCCTGGCAATGTTAAATAGTTTGATTTTGTATCCGAATTTTGATCGGTTATGGTTATATTGGGCTGTGAGCCCGATTTAGACTTTGATCTATTGAAATGAAACGCTCGAAAGCTTTTGGTCTTTTTTTTTTCTTCTCTAAGCGATTGATTGTCTTTGCTTTGAAGCATTGGCGACGGCGGTTGAGACACAGCTAGGCTTTTTTCCTCTTCCAAATGTTGGACCAGTTTTTTTAGCTGGGCTTCTTGTTTGAGAGCGCGCGACGTGTCCAACAGTCTGGTAAGCTCGTTTATAAAATCACTATTTCGCTTTAGATTGTAATCAATGTGACTTAGAGCGTTTTGTATTAGATCAATTAGCTCGCTTGATTCGCTTTTAGAGCCGAACCACTCAGACGGACTGTTCACAGTGACAAAATTTACCACTTTGTCAAATATTTGCTTCAAATCGGTCTCTTCCATTTCGGGCTCGTTGTAGTTGCCTTTAAACGATTGATTGCGTTTGGGCAATTTGGAGCCCATGGCCGGTTTCTTGGTGCCTTCGGCGTCGGCCTGCTCGCCGCCGCTGGCTTCCACTTGCTGCTCTTCTTTCTTGTTGGGCCAAACATACAGCTTTATTTCGTCGAAATACTGCAGTATGTTTATGTTGGCGCGTCGGATTGCGTGATTGGCGTCGTGTTTGCACGACACTGTCCGAATCAATCGGTCGCATTGCAAATTGGCCGAATAAGACGGGTCTTTTTCTTTTTCTTCTTTTAGCTTGGAAGCTAATTGTTTCGAAAGCATCGCTAGATGAATAACGCGTTTTTTTCTTTTTTTTTTTTTTTTTTTTTTTATTTTTTTTTTTTTTAATTTTAAAATCTAATAATTTTTTGTCTAATATTAAAAAGGGAAAAAAAATTTTTTTTTTTTTTTTTTTTTTGCTTATGACGTCCGTACATTTGATAGTGTCGGTTGATTTTTGATTAAAAATTTCGCATTACAGATAGCTAATTTAACTAATTTTTTTATCATTTATGAATAAATAGTATATGTTTGTTAGATTTACCTAGCTTTTTTTTTTCTAAATTGTTTTATCTTGGAAAAAATTTTACACAATAAATTAAAATTTAAAATACTATTTAAATAGTTGATATTTAAAATTATCTTTTCTAGAAAAAGAGAAACACATTAAAATAGAATATCAAACAGATTTCGACTCGAAACTCAAGCTTTATTTCACTAAAAGATAATTGCTCTCCATTGACGTAAACGAATCTAATGATGTAAACTTTAAAATATCACTTTAATTAATGTTTTTTTGAAAAAAAAAAAAAAATCTATTTTTTAAAGTTTTTAGTTTTAAAAATCACTTAACCAAATCTGAGCAAAAAATTTCTATTTTTTTTTCTCTTTCTTAATTGATAATATGTGCATATATGAAAGGCTTAGATCAACAAAAAAAATATTCTCTTGGAAAATTAATCTCAGTTCGGCCCAACTGTCTGAAGATAAAAATTTTAAAAGATTGTTGAAATTTGGTATTTGAATGCGACTGATCAAAATGAGAGGTGGTGGTTTAGTGGGTAAAACAGCAGCTTATTGCGACTGAGAGTCCGGGTTCGAATCCTAGTCAAGTCAAATAAATGTAACGTTAGAAAAAATAAACAAATTATGGATTTAAGCTTGTGCTTTCAGTGTTGTGCTTCTATTTGCCATCTGATTTGAGTTCATCGCCATATCGTTACTCTGTATGGTTGTTACCATTCATCTAAAAAATGGAACCTGGCATTAGAACAGCCATTATCTTCCCATGGAAACGTGTCAGGACTCGCGAGTCAAGGGGACTATAAATAATGGCGTCGAAAGACGTAAGTAGCGAGTATAAAAAAACTCTGTTATAAGCAGCAATGCTTCCGCAAGCTAACCAACTATAACTTGTGTTGTTTTACAAGAGGTAAGACTTGTCGCAGAAAACTACTACTACTACTAGATTTCGACTCGAAACTCAAGCTTTATTTCTTTAGTTTTAAAAATCACTTAACCAAATCTGAGCAAAAAATTTCTATTTTTTTTTCTCTTTCTTAATTGATAATATGTGCATATATGAAAGGCTTAGATCAACAACAAAAAAATATTCTCTTGGAAAATTATTCTCAGTTCGGCCCAACTGTCTTAAGATAAAAATTTTAAAAGATTGTTGAAATTTATTTTTAATTAATCACCAGTAAATATTTTGTTTAAATCGGATCTGATCCACTTTGGTTTACTGACAGAATGAAAAGCATGCAATTTATTGATTACTTTGGGTTATGATTCAAACAAATTTCGTGCTTATTTTCATTTTCTCATTAAAATGATCTATTTAGTTAAATGATTTATTATTTAATTAAAATAGATCGAATTATTGATAGAAACATATTTGTGTAAAATACACAAAATTCAGACTTTGCTTTAATTTATATTCATTCTCAAATGAAAAAAAAAAAAAAAAAAAATTTTTATTTGAACAAAAAAAATTAATTAAACCAAATTTTTTCCAATTCAAAAAATTCATGCAGAAATCAATATGATCTTACACAATCAACCAGTTTCTAAGGTGACACATATGCATGCTATTTTAAAAGCGATGAGTTGTTTGGTTTGCCAAAGAAAATCGCAAAAAAGTGAGCGCTGGTGTTGTTATTTAAGCTAACTTAAATAAGAGAGTTCGATGCCCTAGTCATAGCTAGAAACATCCGGCATGGTTTGAATATATTCTCTAAAAAGCAATTATGGTAATTGTATATTAGTGAAAAGTAGAAATTTTTTGCTCTAAACTCATCTAATCGATTTAGAGTATCTAAAACAAAAAAAAAAGATAAAATTAGTATAAAGCGTTGTTTGAGCTGTCAAAATCGGATCGAAGCTTGAACTTAGAAAAAAAAAAAAATCGATTTCTACTTTTATTTTTGTAGTTTTTTCCTAATATTGAAATTGTTTATTTTGTTTTAGGGTCCTGAAATTTTTAAAAATAAATGCATAGATTTTATTTTCCATTATTATTACTATTAGTAGTTGTTGTTGCTTCGTTTCCTCAAATAAATTCTTTTGCTTAAAATGCACTCTATTTAGGGTAACACATTTTTTATGATTCAGATTATAATATCATCTACGTAGAAAGGTAAATACTTAGAAAAAAAATCAGGCAAGTTTTCTAAATTGCGTGATTTATGCTTTTTCTTTTTTTTTTACTTAGAACAAACTGCTGCTTCATTGTTGCACAGACAATTGATTATTAAAATAACTTCGGATCATTTGCATCCAATGCTACTAAATTCAAGTGTTTGGTTAAATAACTTTCTAGGAGAAATTCTTATAAAAATTTCCAATTATCTCGAAACTAAATAAGCCAGAACTTGAAATTAAGTTCTTTTTCTATTCATAGCAAGAAAAAAAAAAGAGAAGAAAGAAAACAATCTAGCTGAAATTCTTGATAGACTCAAATCTATTCTAACCAAGTCTGCAATTAGATATCATTTATATTCGTTTGAACCAGCTCGGTTAGATTAAAACTTAGATTAGGCCTCGATTTCTGTATTGATTCCATTATATTTAAAATATTTTATGCTAAAAATTGTTTATCTCTTTAGCCTAAATCACGATTCAGGTAGTCTCACAATATTGGTATAATCATACAAACAAAATTCCTCGAATTAATTAAATTAGAATAAGAAAATAAAAGAATTTTTCTACTTTGAGTGTATTGAAAAGTCCAAATAATAACAAAAATAAATTATAAAAAATTTTTTTTTTTTTAATTCAGCTAAAAAACCCTGAATTAATCAAATTCAACTATTTATGATATTTGCAGGAAACAATTATAAAAACAAATCTTTTGATCATGAATGATTGCAAATCTTTGATTTCTAAGAATTAATTTATAAACAGATTAAAATTGATTAATTATTAAGCAATAGGTAAAGAAAGAAAAAAAAAAAACCTACATGCATAACATATAATTTTCTTTTGCCAAGATTAATTCTTAACATTTAAAAAAAAAAAAAATTCCCATTTATTAAGTTTCTTTGAGAGAGAAAAAAATTGATTTTTGAAGCGAAAACTTAAAAATTTTTTTAATTTACTCTAATTATCTGCTATGTTTGCGGCATATATTTCTAAAATTACCTCAAGAATAATTTTTGAATAAATAAAATGTGCTCTCTATTAAATTGAAACTAAGCATTTGGCTTATCAAGCGAAGCTAGTCTTGAAAAAATTAACCCAGCTCATTTGCTAAAAACATTAATCTTTTAGAAGTATTTCTACTATTTTACATATGGCAAAATTATAAATGCCGAAAGCTAAATGCATCTTTAATTTAAAATAGGAAAGAATTTTTCTAGAAAATTTGTAGAGCTTTGCCAAGTCAAAAAGTCTAATTTTGAATTGTTTATCACTCATGATCTCTTTCTTATCGATAATTATCATAAACTATTGAGATTTAATCATTCGCCTTGGGTATTTGAGATGAAATTTTGTGCTCAATTATCCTCTGATGCTTAAATAAACCCAGTCTATAGATAAAAAATAGCTTAAATTTGCGTGTACTCGAAAAATTTTTGTGTGACTTTTTTTCGACCAAAATTTCTACTAGATAATTTTTTTTTATCCAAAAAAATGTGTACAAAAAAATCTGAAAATTTTAAAATTTTTCAACTTTTTACCAAATTTAACAAATTTTTATTTAAACAAAAAAAAAACAACAAGTTTTCAATCAGCCTAACAGCTGGCTTCAATTTGCGTAAAAAGGAGAAAACCCTAAAAAAATTTGTTTAAATAATAATTGAATAAAAAAAAAATTTTTCCAATTTGTTTTTCGGATTTAGTTTTGTATTCAATGGTAAATATAAATTAAATGGTTCTGTAAACTAAGAACTGTTATATTGGCAGGTATAGATAAAATTAAGAAAATATACATAAGCGTTTTGGCTGTGAAACAAAATTATTAAGATTATAACCAAAAGAGAAATTTATTTTTTATTAGTTTCTCTCTTTAAATCGCAAAAAGCATGTTTTGTAAATTTATTACAAGATTTTAAAAACCTTAAATGGAATTGAAGAAACCTTTAGAAAAAAAACTATCATGTTACTAAACATAGACTGAATAAAAGCTTTTATTGATTTATAGTACTACGTACACTCTTTTAAAACAAAAAATTGCCTATTTTGTTAACTTGTGGCACATTGATGATGTCAAGTTTTTGAATTAAAAATTCGCAATTTCTGTCTTTTCTCAAATAAGCTTCCGTGTGATAAAAAAATGATTCCTATATGAATATAAATTAATTTTTTTTTTTAATTAAACTGTCTAAAATTTTTAGTTGATTTGCAAATTTTTTATTTCCGAAATATTAAAAAAAAATCCAGCAAGCTAGCAGATATAACGAGATAGAGCTAATTTTAAGATCAAAGCAGTTTTTGCAATGATTATCCAAGTATTGATATGCAGAATTATTTAATTAGTTAAATATTAAAAATGTTGTATGATGTAATAGACAAAATATGATTATAAAAGCTATTTACTATTAGCTTTGAATTTATTTATAAAAAAAGCCTAAAAATATTTATCATGCAACAAGTTGTTGAAATAGATTTGATCAAAGAGAGAAAAAATTATCTATTTTTCAATCACAAAAGAGAATATCAGGCCAAATTAAAAACTACATGAACATGGTTTAAAAAGTTGATTTTTACTATTATTATTAGCAAATGTTTTGTTATTGAATGTCAATGTGTAGTGCAGCAAGACGACACACTAAATTGAATTATTTAATCTATGAATTGATAGCTATATTCACTGGGGAAAGGCATGCTCATTTTTGCTGCTTTTTATAAGCTTAAATGCTCTCATTCAGAGACAAAGTAATTATTTTTATTAATTCAGTTGATTTTCTCATAGAACCAGAGCTGTAATAAAAAAATTTGTAATTCAAATTAATTTTTAAAAAGCTTTTCGAAATAAATTTTCAAATTAATAAAAGTTTCAAATAAGTGTAAAAATTTTCCTTCTGAAAACAGATTAGGCTGTTAAATTATCTCATTTAAAAGGCAATAATCAATAGGAAAAAATTTAAAATTCAAGTTTTTTTTTAAGCTAAACAAATAGAAAAAAAAGCATTCATTTCAAAGTTTTCTTAAAATCTAATTTAGAAAATAAATATTTGCTAAATTTTAATAAATTGAAAATTGAATTTTCCCTTGAAAAAAAATTAAATCAAATTTATTTTTTTCATAGCTTGACTAAATTAAAATAAATTTAGCTAAAATAAATCAATTTAATTTATTTTTCCTTTAACTGGTCAAATAAATCTTGTTTTGTTGTAAACAAAATCAAGCATTTATCAATTTGATTTATTAATTCTGCCTTATGTTTTGTACTTTTAAATTTTATTTAAAAAATAAAGGCTAAAATATCAATTGAAAATTCTACCTAAATGCTAGAAATCAAAGATTAACAAAACAAGTAATTTATTTTTCAAGTCATAGTAGACTAGACAATTTTCTAGAAAGAGAGCTGTCTTGTAGCTGGAAATTATAGATATCACTAAAATGCAAAAATCTACATAAAATTACGTCATAGATCACGAGTAATTTTTAGTAGATTTTTTAATTTTAGTGATATATATAAATTCGAGCTTCAGAAAAAAAAAAGAAAATAAATATTTTTTACTGATGAATTAACTAATTTTTGAAAATTATTTAAAAAAATGAATTAAATATTAAATTAAACAAGTTTTACTATTTTATAAATGATTCCATTTTAAGAATTAATTATCAATTCATGTAATGCCATATCTGTTTCAATTTAAATTTATTTTACAAACAAGAATCAAAAGAACTAAAGACTTAGCAACAACAATGTGCTTCCATTCTTCGAGCAAATGATCTAAAACAACGAGGCAACATATTATTTGAGAATTGCAGAATGATCCATTTAAATTATCTCTTAATCAAAATTTATTATACTAAGCCCATACTATTTAAAATTCTTCATAAATCATCCATCATGAAATTAGACATTAATTTTTTTTACATTGAAGCATCCTTTTTTTTAATTTTAAATTTTTTCTCAATTTATATTTACGAGATGTTTTATTTTGATTGATTTTACAAGAATTAATTGATGAATTATTTATATGTTTTGAATAATTCATCATTTGTATTATTAAACTTGGAAAACTTAGTAGAAGTTTGGTATTTAGTTTAAGAAGAGCAATGAAAATTTTTTTAAGAAAAAAAAGTCACTGAAACATGGAAACAATTGAAGACAACAATTAGGACATCTTTTACTTTTTCTAAGCCATTAAGTACATTTTAAACTCAGTTAATGAATATTTAATAAATTTGTCAATTTTTAAGCTCTTACAATCTGTAAAATCGATATAAGCTCTCAAAAAATCTATCGACCCTCATTTTTAATCAGCATTTAACGATATTTTTAAAATTCTGTCAAGTTTAAGGAAAAAAATATTTGTGATTTCTTTGAAAAGCAGATCAAATATGGCCAAAAGTATATTGAAACCTTTACCTATAAATGAAATGTGTCCTTAGATGTTATTTTTTATTAAATTTTAATTTAAATAACTAAATTTCTGTATTTTTATACTAAAAAAAATACAGAATACTAAAAAAGAGAACAAAAATTAAGGAATATTTTTTTTAATTTGAAAAGTTTGTAAACTAATTTTTGAACATTCATTAGTTTAAAAATCTAAAAGTAAATTTAACAAATAATGAAATATAAAAATTTTGAAATAAAAATTAAAACAATTTAAAACAATTTAAAAGGAGATAACAATTAAACTAAATATAAATTATTTTTTCCTAAATAGAAATAGTTTTTTTTTAAATAGTTTATTATTAGATTTGAATAAAAATATTTTTATATAAATAAAAAAGTTCCTGCCTAAATATGCTTTATTTCCTGGTATAAGAAAAAGATTTTTGACTAAATAAAAAAATACTCTTTTAAATAATTTTGTTTTTTGCTAAATATATTTAGCTCTTTTTTAAAGGACCATTATTTGATTTTGGTGATCTTCCTCTTTTCTTTAACTGTACAAATTCACGATCACCTTCATCAAATTCTTTATTGGTCAACTTGCAAAACGCTACGTAATGCTTACATATTCCAAACAATTTACATTTTCGTAACTGCTCCTTCACTTGGTGTCTTTCTAAAGCGTTCGTACAAAAGAGACAGTAAGTTGAGTGATTAGTTTGAAATGCAACGGACGGTGGCAAAATCTTTGAAATATAGTTATCAATTTCGTCCAGTTTCAAATTATTCTCCAAATAAATCCATGACTCTAAGTTACTTGAAGCTTGACTACAAGCAGATGAATTTGATGAATCGTCATATTCCATTTTTAAGCTTAATTTTAATAATTTATTTATTTTCAAATTATTTTTATTTTGAAAAAAACAAAACTATTTGTAAAGGTTTTTTTTTATTTATAGAGAAAATTATTTTATTTAGGAGAGTCAAAAGTTGTTTGAGAAAAAAATTATTTTATTTAAAATAGAATTAAATTGTTTTTATAAAGGAAAAAAGTATTTTTATTTAAGATAATTACATTGCCATTTAAAAGCTACTTAAGTAAATAAGTAAATAAGCTCTTAAGTAATAAAATTCAATTAAAATGAATTCTTAATTTTACTTTAATTAAAAAAAAAACAAAATTTTTTCCTCTTACTCAAATTTAAATTTTAAATTAGATTCAATTAAATTAAAAAAAATTTCTCTTAAGTAACAAACACATCTTACATTATTAGGAATATCAACAACAACAAGTAAAGATTAGATTTTTAAGTGGTGTAAACACAATATATAAAATAGTTTTTTAAATTTTAGATTTTAATTTTGAAAGTATCGTGTGCTGCCTATTAATGCTTTATTCTTTAGTTTAACCAAATCATTTTAAATTTATTATTTAAGGATTTCATAAATTTTGAAAAACTTTGATCTTAAATCATTTTAGAATATAATTGGTTCAAAAGTTTAGAAATTCCGATAATCCAAAAAATCTAAATTTTGCCAAAAAATTACCAAAAAATCTATAAAAAAATGTGTCTAGCCCACTAAAATGGCAGATCATGGGTCTGCTAAAAAGTAGAGATAAAAAGCAAAATGAGATAGCCAATGTGTTAGGTGTATCTCCAAAATGTGTCTTTAAAAAACGATATGAAGAGACTGGTACTCTGTCTGATCGAAGTCGTTCTGGTAGACCTCGAAAGCTGACTTTTAGGGATGAAAATTACATTTTTAGAGAGATTAAAAAATACCCTACATCTAGCTATCAAAAACTCTCCACTGACTTTAATTCTAAGACTCAAGAGGTTAGGATAAGTAAGCATACTGTAATGAGATTTCTCAAAAAAAAAAGGTTTAGAGTCTCATACAGCGGTCAGAAAACCCTTTTTAACCGAGAAAGATAGATTAAAAAGATATAAGTGGTGTAAACAGAGACTTAATTGGACGGTTAATGATTTTTTTTTTTTCTTTTTTTTTTCCTTATTCTCACTCCTTGTGGAGCATAGGGTCATTATTTTTGATTTCCACTCAAGTCGATCTTTTGCCTTTACCCTTGCTTCTCCCCAAGTCATACCCATTTCGATGAGCTCTTTCGTGATTGTTGACTTCCATGTTACTGCTGGTCGTCCTACCTTACGTCGCCCTTGAGGTGTCCATTGAAGGGCCCTTTTTGGTATCCGTGTA
>VANL01000835.1:0-22401 GCA_006352455.1 Brachionus sp. 'Tiscar'
ATCTATTGTCTATTTAAAACATACACTTTTGTCTATATGAAAGGATTAAGTGTAAAATTTTTTCTTAGTTTTTTTTTTGAAGTATCAGGTTTCTATATATCATTTTGAAGCAGGGAGAAAATGCTTTAATTTAATATGCAATACTTAATAGCTGCACTCTTTATTTTTCAAAAAATTCAAAAAAAAACAATTCATTTTTAAATGATTTTTATTTATAAAGTTAATCTAGAGAATTTTTTATTTCACACACAGGAACATTCTTAATAGCTCTTAATCTTCCTGTATGTGAAATATAAAATTCTCTAGATTCTTTTAGTAGACGAGTAGCTATGGTCGAAAAAGTTAAAGGAAACTTTTGTCATAAATAAACTTTATAAATAAAAATCTTTTAAAAATGAATTGTTTTTTTTTTGAATTTTTAATAAGTATGAATGGGTCAATATTTGAAAAATATTCCGAAGACATAGACGACATAAGACGGAGTGAATGAAAACTTGAAACATTACAAAAATCAAAATTTTATTTATTTATTTATATAAATTTATAATTTTCTCTTTTATAGAAATATAGAACCAAATTAAGTTAGTTGAAATTTTATTTAAAAATTCTTTGTCTAAAATTTTTAATAGAAAAACAAATTTTTTTAAATTCATAATTAAAAAAATGGCTTAAAAATAAATAAGTTTTTAAAATAAAATATTGTTTTCTTTTTTTTAGGAATAATACTATTAGATACTATTACTATTATGAGAACAAATCTTGTTCTTGGGTTAAGTGAACAATTTGTTTTTTTGTTAATCAAAAGGTGAACCGAAATAGGATTAGTATTAATAATTATAATCAATTTTATTTTATTTACTGAAGTCTATTAACATTGAAATGTACAATTATTTTATGCATTGTAATTTTTCATTTTTTAAATTATTTATTTTGTTAAATTATCTTTAACTTTATTAAAATTAGATAAACCAATTGTTCACTAATCCCGAGAAAAAGATTTGTTCTCATAATGGTTGTTCACCTAACCGACCCTAAGTCTGATACCAATATATTAAAAAAACAGTTAGAAAAATATAAATTTTATGCCTAAAAAATATACTTCATTAAGATTTCTATTAGCTAAATTCGAAAGGAAGAAATACGCTTTGATAAAATAATAGTTATGTATATTTAAAATTTAATTTTTTTAATATTTGTAATTTAATATTAAATAAAAAATTAATGATGTTTTTTGGTTTTAAAATAAAATTTTGATCTTGGATCATGATTTAGAAAAAGCAAAAAAAAATTATTAAAATGAAAAATTTTTTTTTATTTTTAAATTCAATCTTAAATATTTTTTTTTGTTTTAACTGAAATTCAAAACTTTCGTCATTTATAAACTTCTTTATTTGGCACTGTCATATTTTAAAAACCAAAAACGAGTAAAATAAATTTTTAATTTAAACATCTTGTTGGTTTAAAAAAATTTTTGCTAGACAAAAACAAAAAATGTTTAATAAAATTTTAATAATCCTGTTAACTGATTTAGATCCCTGAGTGTAAAAATTTAGTCAATGTGAAATTTGGTACATAAAAAAAAATATATAAAAAGCACCAGAAATTTAATTCGGACTGATCTAAACATGTTCTATAAATTGAAGCAGCTGGTACATCCTTTCTACCATCACTTAAAGTTGAATTAAAAATCCTAAATTCACAATTATTTCGTTTTGTACTAAAATTCTGAATTTTGAAGATGTGTTGTAGAGTTTCGCATAATCAATATATTAGTTGTACAAAAAAAGTGCTACAATTTACAGAACATTAGCATTTTGATATTTTGCTTTTGTTTTCAGTACCAAATTTCACAATACCAAAATAAAACTTTCTAGTTACTTACAATCTAAAATAAAAATTTAATATGAAAGTTTTAAATATTAAGCACTCAAATCATGCTTTTTTTCTATTAAACTATTCAAAAATACAATAAAAAAATTTTCTTGGCAATAAATAAATTTAAATCAATTAAAATTAAAATCTAACCTTTGGATTCATTGAGGGCACCCAGTAAATCTTTTTCCAAATGTCTCAATCGCTGCTGATATTCTCCTTGAGTCTTTAGCAAATCAAGTCTTTTCTCTTCGACATCAGGTCGTTCAGACTTGAGCACTTGATGCAAACATTGAGCTTGTAAACTCGAACGAGTCACAGTAAAGTTAACAAAAGTGACTCGTGAGCAAATGTCTGGCGGAAATTCAACTGTCGGATCTCTAGTGGACAAAAACATGGTAAACATTGGCGAAAAGTCAATGTCTTGATCTCCCAAAGTGATTAGAATTCTTCCGCCTGAGCGTCTTATTTCCCTGTTCAAAACCGGATTCAAAATTGGATCATAATTCTCTACATCTTGTATGAGAATAGGATTGCCGAATCTAAGAGCACTTTCCAAATTTTTTCTAAAAGATGTGTCCAAAAATGATGTCTTTGTTATTTTTTTTTCTTTATAGACATTTAGAATAAAGTCAGTGGCCTGACCAGACGGGTCAATAATCAAAGGATATCTATTAAAGCGCTTAAGCATGATTGCGTTTTCTATGCATAGATCATCAGTAGGCAAAGCATTTGCCGTCCATTGCATTCTTTCATCAGCATTGCTCAAATATTCAATCCTGGCCAAGTCATCTTTAAACTTTATATTAGCATTTTGTAAGTTGTTTATCCACGTATTGAACAAATTATTTCTCATTGCTTGATCATAGTAGCCACCATAAGCCATGAGAGCCGAGCTAAGCAATACATCGCCTACTATGGTAGACATTTGAACCTTAAACGACTCGGTACTTGAGTCCCATCTGGTTTGTTCATTTGACAAGCTGTCCAGCAAAGCTACCGAACGTCCAACTTTACTTTCCACTGAGCTCAAGTCTGATTTAATTATTTGAGCTTGGCTGATCAGTTCAGCATATTCTTGTTTATATTGACTAATTGATTTTTCCAAATGTTCAATGACACTTTCCAAATTTTTTGCCTTTGCAACGTTTACTTGAGCCGCCTCTTCTAAAGATTTCAATTCCATTCGCAATGGCTCTACTTTATGCAACATTTCAGCATATTGTATTTGAGCTGTGGCCCATTTTACCAAAGGACCACATGCCTGACTGGCATTGTTTATTCTATTAAAGTCATAGTCCGGATTGGACAAATATTTTGTCTTCATTTTTTCTTTTATTTGCGGACTAATATTATCTGTTTGAAAGTTTATTATTGTGTTTATGAAATTTTCTTTGATTATTATGCCACGAATGATTTTCCAATCGCTTGTTTCTTGATTTAAAATTAAACATATTGATTCTAGGCCAAGTTTTACTGGCGCAGGTGGATTTACCAAGCTTTTTAACTCGACCAAATGTTGACGCTTAATTGACTTGACTGCTTGTTGAGCTTCTTCAACAGCTGGCTCAACTTTACTCAAATCTTCCATAACATCCTTAGTTTTTTTTTCAATTTGAGCCATTTGTTCATTCAAAATTGTCTGTAGTTCTTGTGAAGCAACTTTTTTTTTCTCGGCTTCCTGTTGATCTGTCATCATTTGCTTCAATTTTGAATTGGCCTCATTGTTCTTTTTCTCCAATTCGGCTCTTTTTACTGCCAGACTTTTTTGCAGCTCTTCGACTTGTTCAAGTGTTTCCTTAATCTTGCTCAGACCAATATTCAAGTGCACTTGTTGATCCTCCAATTCGGATCTTTTCTCATTGTAAAGTTTGGCAAAATGATTGATAAAATCAAGAAAGTGACGAGGCGTAATTGTAGTTGTACGTCCGCCTTTCTTTTGCAAGCGACAATTGGCCTCATGTAATGAGTCGTGTATTTGAACGAACGTATTCACTACCGCATCACGGTGTGTTATACTCTGAACAGTTGGATCGTGAACAAATTGAAGCGTTTCCGGTGGAAAGTAGTCTGATTTTTCGAGATCAATGCGGGTTGTGAACTCTTTGCCGACTTGGTAATAAGCGTGATGACTCCAGTCGCCGAACCAGTTGAGCACACAACGATTAAACAAGGCCGGCGAGGTCGAGGCACGGTTTTTAAGGCCGTCTTGACTTGGATTCATTGTGAAAACAACGTGAAGATTTTTCATTACTTCATTGGTGAACCATTTGTAGAGCTCGTCAGAAGAATCAAGCATTAGACCATCACGCTGGGCGCCTTCTTTGCACTGGGTCATCAGCGTTGAATACTCATCTCCTTCGAAAAGACCTGGAACTTCACCATTGGCTAACAATGTATTCATTCTTTCCAAAAAGCCAGAATCGAGAACATTCGACTCGTCTAGTATGAACACAATTTTTTCTCCTTTTGTTCCAGCTCGACGCAAGACATTTCTCAAATCGTTGTCAAAATCATCGCCACTGTAATTGTTATGAACCTAATTTAAGTACAAAAAAATAAATAAATTTTTTATTTTAATTATTTTATTTATTAAAAAAAAAATTTTTTTACTGCTTTTACATAGAGACTAATTTGATTAAAAATTAAATAATTATGTGAAATCTTTCTGAATTTGAATGAGACAAAAGATGAGAAGAAAAAAGGCTAAAAATCTTATGATTTTTTTTACAGATTTTGTAAAAAAAGCTTAATTTTTAGTTTTATTTATCTTTTTTTTTTAACTTTTTCAATAAAATTTTTAATAAAAAAATAAAAATTGCCCATCCTTTTCAATGGGATTTCGATAAAACGAGTTTCGATATAACGAGCACAAAAATTTTCGCCCAACTTGCTCGTCATACCGAGGAACGACTGTAAATAGAAAAAAGATCTTATCATTATCTAAAATCTTATCATGACAGACTGAAATACCTAAATATAATGAGTCTTGTGGTAAGTGGGGGCTTAAATCAAGTATGTATAATTTTATATGGTTTTGAAAATATCCTTAATAAACGGTATCAGTAAAAACCTTCGAAGACCACATGACAAAAGACTGGTACTAGAAATACTGAAAATTATTATATAAAAAGCACGGTTTAAAATTATGGAACAGTTTGTACCGTATTCCCTCGTTCGATTATGCTGCACCAAAAGTTAAGTCACGCTTTTGAACCATGCACCAAAGTACATCTCACCCATGCAATAAAATTTCTAATTTTGAATGCATGGTCCAATAACGTGATCACGCGTTTAGGTCCGCATCAAACTTTGAAATTCTTTATTTAATGCGGTATCAATATTCGAATTTAAAACAAAAAATAAAATAAAAAAAAAATCAACTTTTCTAATATTTTTTTTTATTGATATTTGGTGCTGTACCAAATGCATGATTTAGAAAAAAAAGATTTTTATTTTTTGTTTTAAATTCAAGTATTGATACCGCATTAAATAAAGAATTTCAAAGTTTGATGCGGACCTAAACGCGTGATCACGTTATTGGACCATGCATTCAAAATTAGAAATTTTATTGCATGGGTGAGATGTACTTTGGTGCATGGTTCAAAAGCGTGTCTTAACTTGTGGTGCAGCATAATCGAACGAGGGAATACGGTAAGTAAATGGTCTTAATATCTATACTGAATATACTAATACTGCTATACATGGTGTATCTTGTTAAACCATCTTTTGAATTAAAAAGTTACAACAGTTTTTAGTCTTTTTTTGAATAAATTTTCACAAAACCTATTAATTTTTATTATTTAATTTATATATTATTGCATTAATCACATTGATTAATCAATATTAATTGTGTTATTAGTTAATTTGATTAGATTAAAAAAAAAATATCTAACCTTAATTTGGAACACACTTAGACCATTAATCCAAGCAACAAAACGTGACAGAGTTGTTTTTCCAGCACCAGATACACCGATCAAGAGTAAATGTCCTTGAGGTTGGCGGAATATACGGTCAATTCTAAGTACATGATCCAATACTTCATTGAACAAGACTAATTGAACATCAAGTTCTTCTTCATAAAATACTTTAAGTCTTGCTTTAACATATTCTCTAAGTTCTTCTTGATCGACTGGCAAGTAGTCTTTTTTAAGCCAATTTGAGTAGAGAATAGGCCGTTTGAGCGCTTTTTCCGTCTCCATATTAATAAAATGCTTGACAGCAACTGCGTTTATATTCTCATCAGTCCATTCTCTTTCGTCATCAGTGACCAAACGATCCTGGAACAAACGAAGCGCTTCGTGAACAAATAGTCTGACTAGATCTTCCAGGCTCATGTGTTCCAGAGGTCTGATTGCTTCACAAATACCACGCACCCATCGGGTCATTTCACGTGGTGAGTATATATAATGCGGCTGTTGATCAACAGTGAATCTTTCCTGGGACATTAGGTAAAATTCAACCATGGCATTAGTTAATGGTTCTGCATAGACTCGCAATGTTGGTATTATTCTGAGCATGGCTCGGTTAAATGTGCCGTAAATTTGTTTAAGAGAAAGCTCGCCTGGATAATCCACATAGACAAGAGGCACATGGCGCAGGAATCTATGCGATAGCGGCTTACGGCCAGGATCTGTTGGCGGATTACAAGCACCAACAAATTGTATACGCTCCAATTTCACCCATGATTGATCTGAAGTGCGATAAAATCCACCATGCTCTATGCATTGTCTGATAAATGATATGACTCGTTGTGTACCATACTTGTCCTCGTCAGGCAAATTAATCTCATCACAAAATATCACCAACCATTTTCCTAATTGGACTGGTGCTAGTACAATTCCGTTTGGAGTTCTCTTGTATTCACAATAGTGGTCGAATGTTTTAAGCATTAATTCAGGTGTAGTGGCTGATGAAAAGTTGAGACCGACCACTTCTAAATCAGGCAGACCTCTTAGAGCAGCAAATAGGGTCATTGTTTTGCCAGAACCTGGCGGACCACACAATAACAAAGGTTTATGCTCACTAAGCCATGTGAAAAGTAAGCTTTCATGGCGTATTGTGTCAATGGTAGGCACCACTATGTCCGGAGCGGCTACTTTATGAGTCTCTACTTCAATTTGAGGAACTTTGGCCAACCATGGTACCCATTCACCACTTGAGAGCTCAACCTCATAGTCAATTATGGGATTTTGGTCATTTGACGGCATTTGAATGTTAGTCGATAAACGTATAAATTCTCCCAAGTCAATTCTAAATTTTAGCTTACAATCTCCAGCAAATGACCATAGGATAGCCAATATTAATGATTTGCTCATGTATTTTTCAACTGCTTCTTCAGATAGTTTAAAATCATGCTCTTGATTGTACATTAGTATATTTCTTACAGACTGATTGAGCATTGTGAACATGGATCCAAGTGCTCTTAGACGTGTAAAGTCCATTATGTGCTCAAACTTGGCCGCATACTCAAGGCACTTACTCACTAAACCCTCATTTGTAAAATATTGCCTTATATACGAAGCACAAGTGCGCTGTTCGGCTAAGACACCTTTTATCTCTGGATTTTGTGGAAAGTCCGGTATGTTGCCAGATGTGTCCAAATTTGGAGTTGATGGATTTGACATAGATCTTTTTTTATAATCAACATTTAATGCTGTTGCTGCTGATAGGTCTTCATCATCTGTGGCCTCAAGTGGAACATTGCTCAATTTATCAAAGTAATTTTCATAAATCATTTCAAGACTTAGTACATGTTCGCTGAACCAAATCATTCCACAACGAGATACTGTGGCCAATGTGGCATACTTAAGATCTTGTACTTCGAACATAATTCTCACATTGGATGGTATGTTCAATCTTTCACCATTAGGCAAAGTAAGCAATTTGTTGTCATCCAAAACTGAGTTTAAATTTTCAACCCATTCAGGATCAACGTCACCATCAAATATGATCCATTGACGTTTGTTTAGCTCACCTCTTACATTGTCAATAATTTTGCGCAGTATATGAGTGAATAGACCATCTGTCCATTCGCGTGTATTCGGGTCCATAGAACCGTATAAAGCATCTTTGGATATGGCTTTTGGGTCTATGATGTGAGCAACACCTTCTATGTTTTCATATCTTTCCAAAGCTTTGAGAAGAACGCGCCAAGCAGTCGATTTGCCAGAGCCTGACGGGCCGACCATCATGAGTCCGTGGTTTAGATTTGATATCGAGTAAAGTTGAAGTACTTTTTCGAGCCAGTAAGAGCCCATTGAACCGGGCTCGCCACCAAATACCAAATTTTGTTCTTGACAAACTCGTTTAATTTCTTCTTTTAGACGAGCTATTTCAATTGGCTCGTACTGAACACCTGGAAATACGTCATTCAATAAACTTTGAAGTAAAGGCAAATCTTCGTTTATCAATCGGGGCACAAAACTCTCCATTATAGACTGAATTAAAATTTCTTGTTCATTCAAATTCTCAGCTATTTGACTTTCATCTATTTTTTGCTCATCTTCAGTCATTTTTTGCCTTATGCGCTGAATTTTTTCTCTCTTAACATTTCCGGCCATGACTAACACACTTTTTAGAGATCTTAGGCCAAAGTCATAGTGGCTTTGAGATGATAGCTGTTCATTACAAAGCTTGAAAAATGGCACAACTTTGTGAGCTAATTTTTCAGCACTTCTAAAGCCTTGTGAGTAGAGCATCACTTGTGCAATAAGAACATTGTCTGGTTGAGTCATAGCTAGAGAGCGGAATAGTTTTTTCAAATTATCAGGCAGATTTGAACGTCCGGCGTAGCCAGGATTCATTGTGATAAATATGGCCATGTGTGGGTTGACTGATACTTGTTTTCCAACCAGTTCAATTGAAATCGTTTCTGATTTTTTGCCATCTTGAACCTAAAAAAATTTAAAATAAATAAATTAAATAATTTATAAATTTTTTAGCTGAATTTTTCAACAGTTTGTAAGAAAAAAATTATCATTTTTAAAGCATTAATATTTTTTTAATCATCTAAATTTTGGACCGACTTATTCTAGGGTCAAAAAAAAGTAATTTTAAAGTTGTTTCAGAAACTGATTTTTTTCTTTAAACTGTTTGAGTTTAAATTTTACTTAGAGATCGAGAGATTGAAGTTGAAACAAGCAACATTCAAGTAATCTATTTACATACAATAACATCAATTTGATCTATATGGATATATATTGTATAATGAAGTGAAAAAGTGTTAATCTGTCAACTATGATCAGCCTGTTGATTAATCTTGAAATTGAAAGAATCTGCTAATTAAAAAATCAAAGCAAAGTTTAAAATTCCAATTCAATTTTTTTCATTTATTTAAAAAGTTTTAGCCAGAGATATGTTAGGACTGGTCTAAGTAACTCTCTGTTCCATTAGTTGTCAAACTAGTTGAAGAATATAAAACAGGTTTCGACTCAAGGTATCTCGAATACCTGACTCTAATTGCTACTTAACTATTTCTTCTCTTTTCCCTGAACAATCAATCATTAAAAAATATGTAGCCTGTAACTGTCTATTTCAATAAATCCAATTTTAAACTTTCTTCTATTTTAATCTACTTTATTTTATTATACTTTTACTTATTTTTTTTTATTTTTATTTTAACTTATTTAACTTCATTTTATTTTAATTTTTTTTTTATTTTAAAACTGAAGAAGCTAGGTACAGAAAACAAATAAAAAATAAATAAATAATACCCTTATAACCTTTGAGTCAAATTTACACTATAATACACATAAAAAATAAAATCAAAATAAATTTAATAAATTTTATTAACTTAAATTAGTTTAAATAAAATTTTTTATTTCGAATTTTTTTTTTATTTAGCCTATTTTTTATTCTTAACACTCAAAACTCGTAGCGATTTTTCGATCCTTTGTGTTACCTTTTATTTTTACATTTTACTTACTCCTTGAAAATAAGCATATTTTGCAACAAAAATTAATTAATTTTTATATTTTTTGTTTTTAAAAGAAAAAGTGTAGCATAAAGCGCTGAAAAACCCTATTGAGTTTTAATTGAATAAAATATGATCAAATTTTTTTCATAGTAAAAAAATATTGCAACAAACCTGTAAAGAGTGTTCTTTAAGCGCTTCTTGAATAGTTTGAATTTGCTGCGAAACAGCTGAAAGCATTCTTTCCTCGAGTCTATTGAACTCATCAAAGCATCCCCATGCACCAACCTGGCATAAACCTACAAAAATACGACCCATTGCTTGGAAGTCAAATGTTTCATCACAATTAAAGACAACAACAAAGCGGCCCAACTGATTTCCAAGAGCTTTAACAGACTCAGTTTTACCAGTACCGGCTGGTCCAAATGGCGAACCGCCCAATCTTCCCTCTAAAGCTTGTGTCATAGTCAAGTAGCATCTGTCCGTCAATGGAGTCTGTACTAATTTGTCTTGCACGCCCAAATATTCAAAGCCATAGTGGAATTTTGAATTAGCCATTTGAATAGTTAATTGTTTGAGCAAAATTGGACATTTTGGATCAAAATAAAATCTCATTTGTGACAGCCAGTCAAACGATTTTGTATTATTTACTTTTTTGTTAATTAAATCTCTTAAAACATCTCGCTGATGAACATGCTCTATGATTAAATGTTCCAATTTGCGACGCCTCAAGGCTGCCTGGTCCTGAAGAACCGAATCGGCCAAAATTTTCAGTGTATTCTCAACATTATTCAATGCAAGAATTAGCGGATTCTGATCTGAGCTTTCCAATTCAGGATTAGTCTCTAGTTTTTTCAAGGCCGATTCAACCAGTTCTGACCAAGAAATCTGGGCTGATAGAACCACTAACTGTGCTTGGTACTTTTCTACCCAATTAATGTATTCGATTGAATCAATTTGATCCACTCTAAATTGATTAGATTCTTGTACAGATTGACTTAAAAAGTGAGCTAATGTATTTCGTATTTCTTTTTCAACCAAAGTCAACCAGTCGTTTATTTTCGGATGAGCTGCTATAGACACGGGATTCTTGAACAATACTTCTTCACCTTCTTTACTAGACACACCTAAGACAATTGTGTTGTCTTCATTTAACAAAATTGAGTGAACACCGGCAAACATTTTTTTAAAATGTTTTTGCAATCGAGGCACATTTTTGGTGTTGCCAATTATTTCAAGCAAGTCTTCATCGCCCACAAAATAAAATCTCGGAAATGAGGATCTTTCTCTTTCCAAATATTCACCAAGTGCTTTTTGTATTTTGGCCAGTAGGTCAGCCAATCTTTCCAAAGTTTTTTGTATGCCTTGAATGTTCAATATGTCCAAAACAAGCGGCGATTTGGCCACTTTTCTCATCAGATTCAAAAATTCCGAGCTGACATTTTGAAATTTTTGCGTTTCATTTGGCAACAAATGTTTTATGTCGGCCGATCCGCCAAAAATTCCGTCCAAATAGACCCATCTGCGTTGCACGTCAATCCAAACATCGAAAACAGAATTAATTCTATTCAATTTGTCCTCCCAACTGATCGCCTCTTCTTCAAATTCTTTATAATAGGGCGACAACTTCATGGCACTAACACTGTTTATATGCTCCTTCAATTTATTGAATAAATCATCCCATCCTTTGATTATTTGACATTTATTTTGATAGCTGATCAATTCAAGTGTGTATGACTTCCACAATTCGCTCACTTCTTTCAAAAATTCTTCCAAAGCTTTTTCGCCCTGAGCTACAAGAATTATTTCCCTGATGGTTGTTTCGAACACGGGCAAATTAATGTCCCACACATGACCCAAAGTCAAATCGTTCAAATTCCAAACAACACTCATTCTTTTCATAAGTTGTTTCCAATGGCGTTCTTTAAGCGCCTCGGATTTAAGCTCTACAATCAAAAGATTTGCTTTCAAGTAGTCTTGTAGTATTTTTTTGACATAGTTGTATGAATCGTATTGTCTTAGACGGGCTGGCATGTCCCGCATTTGTGTCAATAGGCCATCAAGTGTGGCACGAAGTTTTCTCGGCTGTACAGTTAGCCATTGTCTTTCTTTTTGCTCTTCTATTTGATTCCATATTTTGGTAAGTTCGGACCAAACGCCTTTGAGATCGTTTAATTCCTCAATTGAGACTGTGATTCGCATGTCGTTTGAATTAGATGAACTGTCTCTAAGCTCCAAGGCGTCTTTGGCTCTCATCATATTATCGCGTTCTTCTTTGATGCGATTGAATTTTCCTTCAAATATTTGCAAATTCTTAAGAGCATTATCAGGTTTTAGATTTCCAGCAATTGGCTTTGAGCTTTCCCATTCATTTATTAACTCATTTGTTCTGTTTTCTACCACTTTTTCTTCGCTTATTATTTTTGCTTGAAGCGAAGCCACTTGGTTCTGAATAGACAAGTCTTTGCGCTTTAGAATTTCATTGAAAGCGCCCCATTCTCCCAATATATAGTCAGTGTAAAGCCAATTGGAAGGAAATTGATAGCGTTGACGCTCAAGTATTTTCTGTGAATTAGTGTAAGCTTCGACTTTTCGTTCCCAGTCTCTAAGTTTGCGTTTTAATGATTGAACATAAGTAATTACACTGACCGCTTCGGATGTGCTTGATGCTTCGACTGACTGGCTTTCCAAATCTTGTCTCGATTTGGACACTGTTGAGTGAAAATCTTGCAACTCATTGCCAAGAAATGATCCGAATTTGCTCAATACATCTTTATGCCATGCATCGTATTTTACATTAACTTTTGATTGTACCTTTAAAAAAAAAGAGAAAATTAAACAAATTTACCATAATCATATTTTTAAAAAGTGAAGAAATAATTTTTTTAAAAAAAAAATTCTAAGCACCATAAAAGAATTTTCTGAAAAATTAATTCTAGATATTTTGTATATATCAATTAATATAGAAAATAGTTGAAAATAATTTATTATATAGAAATTTTTTGTAGAAAATTAAATAAGACACGAAAAAAAGTTGTCAATTATTTTAATAATTTGATTACCATCTCTAGTAATCATTTCAATAATTCTATTCAATCGGCTCTAATTTGCTACATGGTCGAGATAAGTTAGTTATAATCTATATAAGGGGTGAACCATAATTCTTTGCACAAAATTCAAATTGAAAAAAAAATATGATAGGAATGAAGCAAATGCTTGAAATTTTGTGAAATTAAAGATTATTATGTTAGTGTTGTGCATAAAATAATAGTTTGTTAAGTTTTTGAATTGTTTCTATGACTTAGGCAGCCTTTGATACATATGCTCCTATTTAAATAGTTTGTCCTCATTTAAAAAATAATAAAATCATTTTTTAAATCATCCAAGCTAATTTACACAAAATAATTTTCTCTTTCAATTGATACTTGAAGTATTTTTGACTTATATTTTTCAATAGTAATTCTAAAAAAACTGTAAAAAATGACTGAAGTTGAAAATTATTGAGAAATAACAAAATTTGCTTTTTAAACCATAAATTTCGATAGAAATTAGGTAGTATCCATTGTACATTATTTTGAGACTAAAAAAATTATATGTTAATCTATCTTTATTTATTTATTTTTTTTTTTGAAGAAATTTGTCTAAAAAATGCATATTTATATCTAAGGCATTAAATTGAGAAGAGTAAAATTTAAAATTAGATGTATGGTTTTTTAGGTTTTATTTTTCTATGATGAAAATTTTCTATATTATTTTTTCTACTAATGTTGGACCTATTTTTGTAATTGTCAATAAATGTAGTGTTGTCAAACAGAGTTGCGGTGGTATTAAAGTGAGCACTTTAAAGATGATACTAAAAATGCCATCGCAAATTAGTTGACAGCACTATTTTTAAAAATTCACTTGACCTCAGTACGCTAAAATTTGGAAATAATATTGATAAAAGTGAAGTTTATAAAAAGAGGAAAATCTAGAAGAAAAAGTTATACTAAGTTGAGTAAAAACTGTTCAGTCAAGAAGATATATTTTTATTTGTTTAAAAGTTGACAATATTTGCCTAGTGATTATTTTTGTCTTAATTTAATGGTTCAATAAATAAACTTTAAAAAAAAAATTTTAATTTTTAATTTAATAATTGAAAAAGGACTAAAATTTTTTTAAAGAGTAAGAAAATTCAATTGAGAGTTTATAAATTTTCGTACCTTAGCACTTAAGTGTTGTAAATAAATTCTCTTGAATAATTAAATTGATTTTCTAAATATGAATTAAAATTTTAACAAACTAATTATTAAATAATATTTGTTCATTCTTTGTTAACCTTTAAATAGAATTTATTTAAATTATTTTATTTTGATTTAATTTTTTTGCTTAAATTTAAATAAATTGAACAAATTTAAGACAGATCAAATTTTTTTACTAATGGTTTTTTTTATGTGTTGTTGCAATTATTTTAGAATTTAAAAGACAGACTTAATTCTATTGAAAAAGGTATTTATAAAAAAAATTTACCTTATTGTAGTCAATTATAATGGGACCAAATTTCCTATGAGTTTCCTGTGTATCAAAAGATTTTCGCGATTCTTTCATTTCACTGAGACAATTAATCCATGCATTTAGATTAGAGCCAAGTTTTGAATAAATAGTATCGGGCTGAAGGTCCCACAGTGATTGAAAATGCAGCCATATTTTCACAAAGTCCTGTGCTTGCTTCAATATCTCGTCAATGGCACCAAACGCATAATCCAGCAATTTAACTCCATTTATGAATTTGTTCAACAAATTTTTGTATGTTATTTTGTATTCGGACTCAGCTTCCATGGTCACCTGAAATCTTGAGTGCAAAATTCTCTTCTGTGTTGTCACAACTGAACTAAATTCATAAAGCTGTGAAATTAAATGCTCGCGTGCGTCCTCAATAGACGGATTCACGTACAGCAATTGATTTCGTATCAATATTTCCAAAATAATTTGTTTTATATTGGGCTCACCACCCATCCTAGCTATTAGCTCAGCTTCATCTTGAGGCTGCTGAAAATCAGACAAAAGTGTTATGCCAGACAAAGCATCCATGTCCAATTCAATAGATTTAGACTTGGCACCCCGGCGTACCACAGTATCCTCTTCTTGTCTGCTTTTCTTGTCCAATAAAACATCTATCCAGATTTTGATAGCAATTGTTAGTCGTTGAGCAAACTTTTTCTCAATTTCTTCATCTAATTTGGCCACCCATTGAGGCAAATTAGAAAATCCTTTCAAATTTAAATAATCAATTGATTTTTGTATTTCGTATAGAACTTCAGCAAATTTTGTCTCGTTGTAAGCACAAGTATCCAAATCTTTTAGTTGAGTGTCAATGCTACTCTCAACTGAGACCAATTCATCAACTTTTTCTCTAAAATTGTAAATAGAATCGGCAAATTTTTGAACACTCGATTCCAATTTGTACGAATCCCATACCAACGACGACATCTCGGATATAAGTGTTTGAATGTCTTTTTTCATGCCAGCTACCAACAATTGACAAGTTTGTCTTTCATTTATGCGCTCACAAATTCTTTTATATGTTGACACATTTTCTATTAGAGAAATGGCATACGGATACATTTGTCTGGCTGTATGAGCCTTGTTCACAATAGCCAATGGCACTCTGGACACCAGCCACTTCATATTACGCGCCTCTTTAGTCAATGTAATTATATCTGGTGAAAAATTAACTTTAAGTGTGTAAATTGTTCCTTTTGAAGCTCTCATATTTTCTACTGAAAATATTCGGCCTGAATTTTGTAAATTTTTCTGGCCGACTTTTTTAGACCAGTCTTCAAATATTTCCTGTGTATTTAGCTTCATGCGAAAGCTATCGCCATCAGCTTTGAGCTTTTGGCCATCGACATGAGTCTCCCATCCCTTGCCGAGAACAGCCTCCACTCGGCCCATGTACATATTAAGTTGTCTCTCAATTTGCTTGGCCCAAATTATACTTCCAGCAACAGTGGGTATGTCACGCACTTTGCTCATTCTGTAGCATCTGCTTTGAATATACTGAGCCTTGAATTTCTCCTGCAAAGCCTCTATGTCGTCTTTGACGCGCTGAATCAGCTGAGTTTGGTATTCGCGAATGGCTCCGCGAATATGAGGCCTAACAAATAGAGCATTAAAGCGAGAAAATATTCTGAACATTTCGTTGGCATTTTTTGCCGTGCCCAATTGGTCACGAAGTCTGGCGGTCATTCGAGCCTCGACTCTTTCTATACGCTCGTCATAGCGACGAATAGTCGACTCCCACAGCTCTTGTCCTTCCTCCGAAATGTCCAAAGCGTCCACTTCCTTTACTTTTTCATAAGCTAGACGAACTTCTTCGATTGCATTGGCATCTGCCACATCTAGTCCTGCATCGATTGCTGCTCGCTGTGATGGATTTTGATTGTTCTCTTCAGAATCACCAGAATTCACCGGTCTGAGCACACGACTGATAACAGCGCTTAATTGTTCGTGTTGGCGACGAAAGTTTTGCATTATCTGAAGCCGATTTTGTAGCCGCTTGTGAGATGCGTTTATACGCCAAACTATTTTATTCTCGTCACGTTTACGCTTGGCTAATTCTCTTAGAGTGGCTTGAAGACGTTCGAATTCATCGTCCCATGCTTGGAATACGCCAAAGCAAGCTTTCATTATTTTTTCAAAGTCATCAAAATTTATTATCATGAGCCGTTGAGTAGACAAAACTTTTAGAATTTGGGTAGTCAAGTCCTTTGATATGGCTTCAATTAGTTTTAGAGCGCGGTTCATCGGATACTTGGTGTTACGTATTCGTCGCATGTGATTGAATATGCTCTGAATTGCCAGGGTTATTTTGCCCAATTCTGTGGCCGATATTAGCTCGTTAAGTGGAAAGTCTTTCATTAGCAAATTGTAATCTTTGGCTGTTTCAAACGCTTCTTTAAGACCGGTGTCCGAGTCGAAGCTAACTGTGGCCATGAAACGTTTTCCATAGCGGAGAATGTCTAGTGTAAGGGTTATTTCAATTGATTCTCGTTTTTCCGATATCCGATTCAGAGCGCGCTCTAAATTCAGCCAAAAGCTAATTTCCTGAAGTGCCGTACCAGTTGATGGATCTCGATCCAGTTTTGTCACCTAAATAATTTAATTTTTTAATAAAAAAATCTTTTTTTTTTTATATTTTCAAAAAAAAAAGAGAAACAAAGACTGGTCAAATATAAAAATTAGGTTCGAGTTTTTATTTAAAAATTTTTATTTTTTAAAAAAATTATTGCAATCAGCTCTAAACTACCACTTTTACAGGATATACATTTTAGGAATAATCTTCTAACGCACAGAAACTCAAAATATGCCAAAAAATGATCGAGTAAGAAGGGTTTGAAAACAGCAAGTTAAATGAAAAAAAACTTTTAATTTAAATTCAGAGAGTTGTTCTTGGTAAAGCCGAATGGATAGATGTATATAGTGGAGTAACACAGAAGTTGGCCCTTTGCTTTTCACTTTTTCTATCAATGACATGTTAGAGCTGATTACAGACAACTGCAAAGCTTACGCGGATGATGCAAAAATCATCTCTGTGATTAGAAGCGTAGACGATATTAAAATAATGCAAGATGATATTTACAATATGTCTACATGGAAAATGCAAAGTGGTTTATTTTGAAGAAGTCAAAACAATTCAAGCGATTACGGTATAGCATCCGGGTCAAGTAGGCATCCACTTACAGAATCATGTTGTGATAAAGATCTAAAATGGGATAATAAAATCAAGAGCGGTATCGCTAAAGCAAATGTAGTATTGATTAAAATGGTGCTTAGAAATTTTTTTTTAATTTTTTTTTTTTTTTTTTAACCTTGTTCGCTCCTTGTGGAGCATAGGGGGGAGCTCATCTCCTTTCTAAGCACCTTTTTGAGCGAAGGCTCCGATCTGACACAGAGGTGACTGAATCGAGTTGATCATCTAAGCCATAATTATCAAAATCCCCAGTCGAAACTGGTCCCCCATTTTTTTAAATGAAAGGGGTTTAAAACATGCGCCCCGTACTACAGAGACATTCATAAGATTTTCTCTCCCCTTGCGGGGATCGAACCTTCGACCCTCTGCTTGGATGACTAACACGCAAACCTCTCGGCTATACGGGCTTTTTTGCCTTTAAATTTAAGAACATAAAAATGCTGTACACATTCCTTGTTAGACCTCACTTAGAGTTTGCCATAAATTGATGGTGTTCATATTTTGCATAACATATAAAAGAGTTGGAAAAAATTCAGACAAAATTTAGTAAAAACAGATTCAACAAGCCGAGAATTCGAGGTGACTTGATACATTTCTATAAGATAGTAAATGGCTATAAAATTTTTAAACTAAAGAATGGAATAAATGAATAAATTTCTTACAAGGTCCTGAACCGGAATTAAGAAGAAGAAGATTTAAATATTAAAAAATTTATTAAAATTAAATAAATTAAGTGTTAATCAGTCGATTATGATAAAGATTTAAATTACAGATTTTTTATCATGTGCCACTAGAAAATCAAGTTCAGAAGACTAATTAAAAAAAATATTTTTAATAATTAAAATTTTAATTTACATGTCATTTGTGGAGCATTTTAAAAACTTGTTTAATATGAAAACTGGAAATTATGGATGCCTAAAATGCAAACAAATATAAGCATCCATTCCTTTTAGCAATATATATTATTATGTCTTTGGTCACAATCAAAAATGTTAGAATTGAGAACTTATCTGGAATATTTAAAGGGTGATGAAGCATGCATGTTAGTAAGTAGGCTTTGGAAAGGTGTTAGAGATACAAGTTTTCTATCTGACTTTAATCAATAGAGAGCACCGTGATTTATTCTATTTTTTATTTGATGATTTTTAATGAATCTTGAAAGATTCTTTTATATTGAAATTTTTTTATTCTCGTTTTTTAACACCTTGTATCAAATTTATCAATGTCTTAGCTAAGTGCCTAAATTCTTCAATAAAGACAGTATTTTGTAAACACTTGTATTCCATGCTTTACAAAAATAAAATTTTCAAATGTTTTATTTTTTAGCTTTTTAATTTATTTAAATTTAATTTTAACCTAAAAAAAACCTCCATTATGCTTAATAAAATTAATTTCAAAAAGTAAACTTAACTTTGAAGAAAATAAAATTTTTATTTTTGTTTTAAATAGTCCTAGATTAATATTCTGACAACAAAAAATTATAATATAAAATAAGATTTTTTTGTTTTAAATAAAAATTCAAATAAAAGCCAAAGAAAAAGCATTATTACCTTTTTTATTTCTCTAATCCATCTGTTCACTCCCGATTGAAGTTGATTTAGAAAATTAGTATCTTCAACTTTATCTGAAAAATCATCCACTTTAGGCTTTCTATTTTCATCATTAGATTTTTTGATCATTTGAAGAACAGTTGGATGAATGACAAGATTTATTTCAGGAATCTCGATATTTTGCTGCAAATGAAGCAGACCCATTTCAACTTCGGCTATTTTTTTCTCCATTTGAGTGGCAAATTGATCGCCACCATAAAGACTTTGATTGGAACCGGATGGAATGTCAGCGTTGCCACCAGAACTCAGCTTTGAATCGGCAACTGGCTTCGAGTCCATATGGCCCCGTTTAATGTAGCTTTTAAAATAAGGTGCCAATGTGTGACTAACATAGGAATGTAGAGTTTCGTATGGTGACGAGTCAGACAACGAAATAACTCTGACTTGATTGTGAAATTTTTTATCACTTTCAACAACTGCACCACGCTTGATAACCTGAACGCTAAGACATTTTGGATTTGTGTAGTTTACTTCAGTCGAGATCAAAAATTGACTGATCACCGATTCATCAGAATTTTGCTCCGTTTCTTCCTCGTCTTTGAGTGTAAACCTTTGAATTATCAAAGTTCTGCATTGGCCATCACCGAGAAATTTCTTGATGCATTCAACGCTTGATTTTTCACTAAAACACTTTTCTAGTTCTGGCAAAGAGGCCAAATTTGCGTCCAAAAGAGCAGGTATGAATTGTTTGAGATAGTTTATGAATGCGACATGATCGGCTATGCTAGCCGGTTGAGTCCCAGTACCGGGTTGTTGAGGAGATGATGATTGATCATTGTCATTAGGTTCGATCATTACTCCCAATCTTTATATGTTCTAAATTATTGATTCGTATTATCTGTATTTGAAAAATAAAATTTTAAGCTTTAAAATAAACTTTCTAGCATCATATGGCGATAGAGGGGGCACATTAGAGCTAGTTGAAACAGAGAGAAATAAAATTTGAATTAATTACTAAAATCTGAACTTAACTGATCTGAATACATTTAAAAAAATTAACTAGAATGTGTATTTATACATATTCATCGTCTCGTGATTGAGGTCTTTAGTTAAGTTAGAATCTTTGTGCAACATCCATGGCTAGAGGAGTATGGTACGTATAATTCCAGAGGGTGAATATGTTTGCAATAATGATAGAAATATTGTCCTAGATTAATGTTTTATCACTTATTTCTTTTTTTTATTGAATTATGATGTTTTTTTTCTTGACATAGACGACTCATTTTTTAAAATAATTAATTAAATTTTTGATACGAATTGGTGCAAGTTAATTAGAATGTGCATCAAAGACCGCAATTTTGTTCAAAATAGAGTTAATATTCTAATTTCCGAGGCAAGAATAAAATTCAAATCAAAGTGTCTTATTTTTTGTATGTAAAATAATCTTAATTTTTTTTTAGTTTTATATATTTAAATGGTGGGTCAAATAGAAGTAAATATTATCGAGCATAAATTATAATAGAAAATTTTTTTTTTTAAGTTGAAATTTTTTTTCCAAAAAATATCATCTTTTTAGATTAAAAATTTTCCAACTAATTATTAATAAGATTAAACCATGATTGAAAACTTATATTATTTTTGACTCATTAGACAACACTTAAGCTGTCGTAAAAAAAAATTCGTAAGGATATTTATGAGAATGCTGTGAATTTCTGAAATACAAATTGATAAAAAAAAATTTTATTTTTTTGCTTATTTGCATGTGAAAAAAACATGTATATAGTAGTAGTAGTAATATGAACTGCAACTCGGAAAAAATACCCGAGCAGAGCTCTAATGAGCTATAGTAGTCGCTACTATTAAAATAAACAATTTAAAACATCAAAATTTAAATAAAAATATTGGCTTATGTCGACTAAGTGATCAAATGTTCACAAAAAAATCTGATTAAAAGTATGGTGAACATTTTGATCACAAAAGCGCTGATAATCAATTTAGATACAGTAAATAATCATTTACAAGGCTTGAGTTTGTTGTCGAAAAAATAAAAGGCTAAAGTTTTTAAAGATGCCGCGTCAAATTTACCTAATGTAAGTGATGAAGATTACATGTCAAAAAATGCTAAAGTAATCATGAAAATCCAGTACCATGCCCGATTTGTGGACTTATAATGAAAAATGAAAAAGGTGTAAAAGTTCATATATCCAGAAAGCACCAATAATTTCTTTTTATATCAACTACTTTTTTAAATTTTTATACTGATTATGAAGACACTTTTATCATATTAAAAAGTTTAGTAAACTTTGCATAAAATTTTTATTGAGTGGTAAAAAGCGGTAGAGTAGTGTATTTAGCCGTAAGGCCAAAAAGAATAAGGTCCGTATTCGAAAAAAAAATTAAATTAATCAATTCAAATAGTAAGATTGATATCCCTGATTTTAATTGAAAATAAGCTTTTGATTTTTCCACAATTGAAAAGTAATTAAACTATATTCTTTGAACAATCGGGGTTAATAAAATTTTGAATATTATTGACAAACCTATCTCTAAAATAAAATTTATTTTTCAACTATCATATTTATTGAAGAAATAGCATAGAATATTGGAGATATAGCTAATACCTCTAATGTTCAACCTAAATTGACATAAAAATTTAAAAAATTAGACCGTAAACAAATAAATATTTAATCCAAAAATTTTTATGATGTGAAAAGCCAATATTTTAAAACATAATTATGTAACTCATCTAGACTTGAAATTGAAAAATTTTGGAAGCTTGTTTAAATTTTTTGTTAGGTTTATTAAGAATTAAAAAAATAAATGCAATAAGATTTATTTTAACTTATAAAAAAATTTTATAAAAACAATGTATTTTCAAAAGCATGTAAATTAAGCAAAAAACGAAATAGAACATTTTTTAAAACAGTAAACAATTTTTATCAAGCATAAAAGATGTTTTTTGCTTGAGATTTTCGATTTCTTTTCTCAAAATTTCATTATCTATTTCGAGCTTCTTATGATTATCGTTCTGAATTTTGATTTCTTCATTTAAATCTTCTATTTTATCAAGAAGAAGATTTTTTTCTTCTTAAAATAAAATAATTTTAATAAAAACTGCAATGAATTCATGCAATAATCACCATTTTTTTGTTGTAAAGCAAGTTTATCTTCGCAGGTTTCGATTTCTTTTCTCAAAATTTCATTATCTATTTCGAGCTTCTTATGATTATCGTTCTGAATTTTGATTTCTTCATTTAAATCTTCTATTTTATCAAGAAGAAGATTTTTTTCTTCTTAAAATAAAATAATTTTAATAAAAACTGCAATGAATT
>VANL01000836.1:0-22394 GCA_006352455.1 Brachionus sp. 'Tiscar'
ACTTTTTTCAAAATAAAAAAAAAAAAAAAGTCCGGACTTGGACTTGACTTGAGACTTGCGACTTTTAAACAACTCTGCTTTAAAATAAATATAATCTAAAAGAAATTTAAAAATGCTTGCTCAAGAGTATTATAACAGTCCAAAAGGAAACCGATGTTAAAATTAATAAAAAAGAAATTAATTACTTTTAAAAAAATGGAAAAAATTTTTTAATTATCTTTTTAAGTAATAGATTAATTTATATTCAAAGACTTTGAACTTCCTCAAGCCATCGATTTTCAAAGTGTATTTTTACCTATCGTTGGATAGAAATTTTAATGAGGATTACAACGATTTTGAAAACAATAATCTACTTAAAATTTTAAAGTAAAGTAAAGTAGCTATAAGACTATACACAACTTGTATGTTGATTACAAAGCCATTGTAACTATCCATTTAGGCATCTATAAAAAGACCATTAGGACAGTCATTCAAAGCTTATGTTATTCAAGTTATTTAGTCAATAAAAAAACTAACTTCATATGTTGAATTAAAAAAATGAAGTGATATCGACTATGAAGCATGATTTTATAAGATGCATTAATACATAATCAAAAAGTATTTCAAAATAATAATTGAGTTATTTTTTTTTAAATTAAAATATTTAAAAAATGTAAATTAAATTTGAGTATTTTACTTATTTGGATCTTCAAGGCAAAAAATAAATAATAAGACTTTTATTATTTTTTAAAATTTCAGGAAATTTTCTTCAAATTTCTTTACTCTAATATTTTCTTAATAAATCTTTAATTTTTCTTTAAAAAATAATCAAATAATAATGAAATTTTAAAGATCTTTAAAAAATCTTCGATAAATCTTCAACTATTTGTTGACTGGGTAAGTTATAATAAAAATTTTTAAATCAAGTCCATCTATATTTATCTTTTCTCCTTTTAGACTTATTTTTGTCCAAAATTTTCATGGTCTAATTTTACTATAAAAAATAAGGAATAAAGTTAATGGTCCAACTTATATTTGTACAATTGAAAGATAAAAAAAAAATAAGCTCTAAGATGATATATAATATTAAGTTATGGCACTTTTGGTTTTTCAAAAAATTTTAATAAAATTTTTTATTTTATTTCCTTAATATATCGCAGCTTTCGAATTTTTCTTTTATATTTTAAATAAAAACTGACTGACTCGTGGTCAAGCCACCGGTAAGCCAACATTTTTATAAATAAAATATGTAAAAGAAATCCATCCAGCATTTGTTATATAACATTAGAAGCATTTAATTAATTTAAATATTAGTTCTGATAATTGGAACTAATTTTTTAAAAAAATTTTAAAAAGAACGTGGATTATATTGTTAAAAATATTCATAATGTTGATCAGATAATTGGGTAACAATTATTAATAACATTAATGTCTTAATTTATTTGGATCAAAATGAACTCCAAAATTTTGTGCATTACATTATTTTTTCGGTCACACAGACAATTAAGAAAATTCAAAGGAGTTAAAATTTTAAATGATTGTTAGTTTTTTTTGTCTCTTCTGATGATTCAATTAAGATTTTGGAGGCAGATTTTTTTAGAATAAAAAGATATGGAAAATTTATGATTTTTGATCAAATTTTCAAGTCATTGACTATATGTTGTATTGATTGAATGATTGAAAATGAATAGTGAAAATTAAAGGCTTTATGCACTTGTTTTTGTTTTTAAAAGAGTATATATGAAAACATGCAATTAAGATACCTATTAGCTATTAGATTAAAAGAAGTCAATCCTTCAATTTAAGCTAAATCAGTTCCCATTACATTTATTAGAAAAAATTTTTTTTATAAATTTTAAGCTAAGCTCCTTCAGATTAAAAAAAAAGGAAGAAATTAAAATTAGAGAATAACAGGATACATATTTTTAAATGTCTGATTTTTTAGGCAAAAAAGAAGAAATAGTAAGGTAGCAATTACACAATGGAGTTGGGTATTCAATATATCTAGCTTCAAAAGCTTCTTTGTTTTCCTCCAAAAGTCTAACAACCAATGGAATGGACATTTGACTCAGTCCTGCCCTTACATATCTCTCACTCAACTCAAACAGTCGATTCGAGACTGTTAAAAAATTAAGTTTATTAGAGGCCTTGTGATGCATTATGTTGGAAAGAGTATCATATTTTAATTTCAAGATGGATCTAAGTGCTGAATTTTGAATCACTTGTATTTTTTTAATGTTGGTTTCTGTGAGTGAATTTAACCAAGGAAACGAATAATCGAGAATTGATCCTATTAAGAATTTGTCTAGATTTCATAATGTTTTGGGTTCAAGGTCCCATTTTTTATTCGATAGATATTTAATAATATTTAGTCTTGAGTTACAGCGCTCTTTTATCTCATCCACCATTAAACTAAATGTAAGTTTTGAGTCTAATGTAATTCCTAAGAATTTAACTTTTTCTTTTAGATTTAAACTGTTTTCATATAATTTTAGGCCAAGATTAGTTTTTTTTTCAAAGATCGTGTAGCATTACATGACTTTTTAACGTTGATTTCAAGTAATTATTCGAGATTTCCATAATTACCCCATAATTTTAAATATGAATAAATACCCAAAAAAAATGTTTTTTTTTTTGCATCCAAATGATTATTTTAAATACCCATTTAATAATAATTAGTTAATTTCTAGTAAATTTCATGTTTGGAACAAAGCTAAAGGCAAAATTGCACACACTGTTGAAATTGAGCCTGCTGAAATAATTACCGAAATATTTTGCACTCAATCAAAATTAATTGTTGTATCTAAAGTAGATGAACAGACAATTGTATTAAGATGTTTTATAATTAAAATAGAAGAAGAAACAGTTCAAATGGAGGAGATAATGCGCAACAATATCACAAATGTTGGTCAAATTAAAACTATATATCAAAGTGAACAATTATTTTTAATTGTTAGTTCCAATGCTAAATTAAGCGTTATCAAATATAATTTAAATCAAACAAGTTCACAATTTTATAGTCAAAATATTGATTTGTCTCAAGTAGAAGCAATTGAATCATTCAATTTTTCTGTTAGAAATTCTACAATTACATTTCAAAATGAATTCTTAACATTGAGCCATGATCAGTCTTTGCACTTTTTTAACACTTCAACTGGTAAGCTGCTAAACTCAAATAATTTCCATCTTTTAAGCATGAACATTGATTATTTTCTAAATCCAAATTGTTTGCCTCTGAGCAATTTCAAATCTATTAGTTCAATAGAAATGTTTGACAATTTAATCTTACTAGATAACATTGGAAACATTTATTTTGTTGAATATATTAAGAAAACAAATCAAATCAGATCATTTAGATCAAAAAAATTTATCTTTGAATCATTTAGTGTAAACAAAGATAAATTGATTGCATGTGATATGATTAATTTTAAGCTTGTTTGTTTTGATTTAAATAAAGCATCTCAAAATGATTCATTTTATAACTCATATTTTTGCATTGACTTTGAAAAAAGCAAAAATATTCAACATTTTGGACTAGGCTTAGAAAATCAACATATTTTTATAATTGAAAACAAAAAATATCTAAGATTTTTCAATGTAAACAATGATTCAAATAAATTAAATGCAAAACAAACAGCTGAATTGATTTTAATAGCAGAGATTACCAGTGTATTGTGTTCGAATGATTTTATATCTTTTTCGACAAAAGGCAAAAAAGTAATCTCATTTTTGATTAGCTCAAGAGAAAATTTGGATAAAACCTATAAATATATAAAAAAATTGGAACACTTTAAAAAAAAAAACACACAAACTGAAGAAAAAAATAAACTCATAATTAAACAATGTACAAATTTATTAGATGCAAGCAGTGATGATGATTCAGACTTTGATGAAAATTTAAAAGATTCAGAAAAAATTGAAATCAAAGTTTCAGAAGGTTTTACTATATTAAAAAATTTATTTTCCCTACTTTTATTTTATTTATTTTTTATTTAGATACAAATATTTTATTTCCATTGAAATTATATTTTAAAAGAAAAAAAATTGAAAAACTACAAACTGATTGGGCTATTGATACTTTTCAAAATGGTAAGATAAAAAAAATTCAATTTTATCTACATCTAAACATTTAAATTTTAGATTTTAATTTAATTCTAAAACATGAGAAAAAAGAAAAAATTCAAGAAAATTTTAAAATAGATAAAGAAAATTCAGATGAATATCTTAAAATGCGACAAGAAATAATTGATATACTCAAATCATCTAACAAAAGTTTAATTAATCAAAACATTGGACAAAAAGTATCAGTAACAAATAACTATACTTCCAAAGCATGTCAAATTCAATAGATATATTCTTTTTAATTTTAAAATTCTTTTATTTCTAACGCATATATATTTTTTTAAATAATAAATGATTATAGTAATTTTTTTTTAATTAAATAAAAAAAATAATTAATTTATATAAATATTAAATATTGAATTTAAGCGTTTAATTTACAAGTTACTAATTAAACTGGCGAAGCCAACTGTGCTAAAGTTTGTGAACTTAGTTTCATTTCAATCTTTTCAATCAAATAATAATAACTAATAATTTTAATTTATAGTTAAAATTATTCAGAAAAACCTGAATAATTTTTTTACTAAATGAGATTATTAAGTTCAATACTGAGTTGTTTAAAAGTCCAAAAAAAAAGTCCAAGTCCGGATTTTTTTTAAAATTTTTTTCAAAAGTACTTTACTTCTTGACAATCATAAAAACTATTTACGATCGCAGAAATATAATTATATAAGTAAATCAATAAAAATTTTTTAAAGATATTTAAAAAAAACTGCTTGAAAAATTTTTTTTTTTCCAAATTTTTGATTATCTTTTTTTTTAATTTTTTTACAGTATTATTTATTTATCTTTTATTAGATATTAATTTAACTTCTCTCAAAAACTAATTCCAAAAATATATTGAGAGCAATTTTTATAAAAAAAGTTGTGTCTTCCAAATTTTTTGCTGTCAATCTCGACCTATGTGGTAGGTTAATATAACCCGATTTAGAAAAAAGCTTTCAATTAGTCCTGATGAAGCTGGAATTGATAGATATTTTTGTGCAAGTGTTGCAATTGCGGGAAACTTTGACTTGTTTATCAACCAAAAATACGATAAAATGTTGTCTTCGTTATAAAATATTTTCATGTATTGTTCCAATTCGTTTTTGAATTTTATTTTTTTATCATTCACTTTTTCTCTTAAATTATTCTTATTCGTCGCTTTGAAGGCGATTTTAAGATACTAACTTTTGAGAAGGTGCTTGCTGTACTCAGTGTTCTTGAATTTTTTGTTGGTTTGAGCTACATGGAATAGATTCATTGTTATAAGTATTTTATTCTTCTTGCCACGTCCCTATACCTTTCCATTAATTATATAAATGTCTTCCAGGCGTTTAGAAAACAAAAGCTTTTCATCGGAATTTAACACTGAAATTTCAAGCCAATTATTTTTAAATAAAGGATCCAAGAATGAAGATATGTACCATGATTAGTCATGATTAGTTCGGCTAAATATGACGCAAACAACCTCTGTATAGGTGGAACAATGTTTCAGCACAAAAATAAATACAAACTCACATGGCAATCTACAGATAAGAAAACTTTAAACCAAAATAGCCCCCTGTATCCTATTTTCATTGACTTCAAGAAAGCCTTTGATAGCATACACAGAGAAACCTTGTGGGCTATATTAAGATCTTATGGCCTACCACAGAAGATAGTTAACTTTATAAAACTTTCTACGAGGACTATTTATAATATTTTATTTATTCAGAGATATTTTCTAATGCTATAGCTTATCACTTATTTTTATTTTTTTAGTTTTCTATTTTTAGTTGTAAATAGTAAATTGTTTACGGTCTTTCACTGAAAAAAAAATTAAAGTCTACAGCTTAGACTTTTTTCAAAAAAAAAAGTCCGGACTTGGACTTGACTTAAGACTTGCAACTTTTAAACAACCCTGGTTCAATAAGATGTTTAATTATAAGCAAATTTGCTTAATGCAGTAAAATAGGTCTGCAAAATATTTTATAAAAGTACTTTGAAAACTTTTTCCATACATGTTTGTTCGGATTAAGCAAAGTTGCTTAAACATTAAGCATTTTCCAAAACTGAATTTTTAACTTATAGTAAAAAAGTTATTCAAGTTTATCTTAATTGAAATGAATTTCACAATGTCACTGTGATGACAAGATCATTCCTTTGCTTTTTGGGGGCATTGTAAAATTCCTTAAAAAAAACTTCTAATACAAAAAACAAAAACATTTTATTACTTTTGTTCTAATGTTTAAAAAATTGTACTGAAGATGAAGCAAAGTGAAACAACTGATGTTTCATCAGCTGTAAAAGTCTACAAAATCAGTGCAAATGGTGCAAAATTTCACACTATTTATAAGTATTAAAAAATAAAATGCAATTAATTTGCCCACATTTTGCAGAGTTATGCAAGTGGTTAAAGATCAGTTGTTTCACTTTGTTTCATTAAAGTCTTTAATATTATCTAATAATTCTTTCAATAAATTTTAAAAGAATTATTTTTGAACGAATTATTATAATCAAATCAAAGAAATTCACAGAGTAAGTCAACTAAAGTGCAATGGAGACTGTATCTTTATCAACATCATTTTAAAAATATTCTAAAATTCAACTTTTATGGTTGTTTGAAATTAAATACAAAAGATCAGAACAAAAATATTTAAAATTCTGATAACTTTTCTTTTAAAGATCAAAAAAAAGTAAACACAACATGGTGCAACATTCAAATAGTTGCATTATTAAGAACATTCTGGTAAAATTTAGCACATTTTAAATTGGGAAAAATTTGGATGTAGTCCATTTTCCAGAGATTTTGCACATCATTAGCATACTTTAACTTTTTATGAAATCTAGTAAGTTTGACTATGTTGAATTTAAAGAAACAGTAAAAACCTTAAGAAAAAATAATTTAAGGCTTTTTTAGCAATAATTTTTTTGTTTTATTTTTACCAAATTTCACAAAACCAACTTTTATTATATTTCTGATCAATAAAGTAAAAACACCTCGAACACAAATTTGTTCGGATAAGTGAGAATTCCGAGTTAAAAAAGATGGTTTTAATGAGATGGATCTTTTTTTTCTTTGAAATAAAAAAGAACTCTAAAAGTTTTTTCAAATATAATTTTTATTCAGGTTTAAAATACTAATGTTTAAACAGAAATTATATTCACTTATCTCTCGACCATCAGCTTCTCAACTGATGCACAATGATAAATTAGAAACGATATACTTGTGACGTATCTCAGAAAAAAGACGCTTTTAGATGCTGATATAAACATTTATCAGATATCAATAAAGATATCAATAAAAAATACTAAACGTTGGAATAATGTCTTATCACGAGAATTTTCGATTAGGTTCTTAATTCTCGCGAAATTTCGCAATTCTATCGTTGGTTTTCTTCATTTATCCTTTTTGTTAAGATTAATCAGTCTATTAGATAAGGGCATTAGCATGTTGATTAGCTTTGTTTAAGCCATCATTCAATATTTGAAAAATATTTGTAATAGACCTTTAAAATTTAATTATCATTTCTTTATATTTTAAAAAAGTGATAAATAAATTATTAAAATGATTTTTATTTAATCTCAAATTAAAAAAGGATTGAAAAACTTAAACTTGTTTTAAAACTTACAAGCTTTGTCTAAAATTAGACTAAGAAACCGATTTCAGCTGATTTAATTTTTCTTCAACAACAAGTTTGATTAATTAGAGGCGGAGTTTATAATTTAATTTTTTATCTTTAAAAAAAAATGATAATATAACTAGTATAAAAAAGAATTATTTAACAAAAAATAGATTACTCGCTCCCTAAATGGAAATTAAAAGATGGCCCCCGATAAATGTTTTTATTTAATTTTCTCAGGTAACCTCATAAAAAAATGTTGACTTACCGGTGGCTTGACCACGAGTCAGTCGATTTTATTTAAAAAATTATAAGAAAAAAGTTCCAAAGCAACCGAAGGTGTCATTGGTAGCTTGCATTTTTAGTATGTGCCAATGCGTATTTGATGGTGATATGCGCATGAAAATTAAGCAACAAAACTCTTGTAAAAATTTACAACGTCTTAATAGGATCTTTCTTCATATTAAATCTCATAGCACCTACTAATTTACTTAAGCTTCAAGTTCTCCAAATTATATCCATCAAATACAGGTTATTTTATAACATATTTTTTTCTGATACATTTTCAAAAATAAGCACTATTTAGACTCGTCTCAGATAATAGATACATGCAAATTGTATTCAATACAAGAACAATCTAATTATTAGTTTACTTAAAGACTATGTTGAAGCTTTCATTGAGAACTCCGGCAAGTTACTAGTGATTTAATTCAGTGGGCAATCGCTTTTTAATGACCATTTTGTTTTTTTTTTTCTCTTTTTTAAATTGTCTACTTTATCTTTAATAGTTTAAATTCCCAAACTTATAAACTTTAAAAAAAAAAAATTATCATTTCAAATATAAAAAAATATCATCTTAATTTTTAAATTAATTCATATCACATGCTAGAAAACACTTCTTTTAAATTTAAAGATCTAAATTTAGCAAAAATTCTTTAATTTTTTCCAAATTCAAAATTTTTCTCTAAATTAGTATTTAAAAAACAATATGGATTGGAGAAATCAAGAACGTTCGATGCGATCTATAAATAATCATGGAATAAGCTTAAAAAAAGTTCAATATTTAAAAGTCAAAGAGCCTGATCAAATAGTTCTTTGCCTATTTGAAAAAATATTCGGCTTGGAAAATTATTTGGAAATAGATCAAATGGGAGAAAAACTTGTACATGATTTTACTTTTGTTCTTGTAAAATCATTTGAATGTAATTCAATGCCTTTAAAATTAACAGAATTATCTAATAAAATTGCTGAGTCAAATTTTTTCAAAACAATTTTGTACAATACAGTTGATATTAACTATAATTTTCAGTTAATTAAACTAGCAATTAAATTGTTAAAAGAACTTTTGAATGCTAATGAATATAATGTAAATTTAATTGATGCAATGAAAAATAGACTTGAATTAAAAGTAATGCATCGAATACAAAATGAAGAATTAAGAACATTGTTTGATGAATTTTTAAATTTTGAGAGAGAAATTGTAGACAAATTATCGAAAAAAAAGAATAAAACATTTCAAAATATTGAAAATGATTTTGTTGAGTCTGATGAAGACTTTACCACAATTAGTATAGTTCCTTCTTTAGATGACATAATGAACAATCAAGAATCTGTTTTGAGAAAAAACATCACAAATGGAAGCTATGAAAATGTTCATCACTATTTAGATGTTCATTTTAGATTATTGAGAGAAGATTTTATGAGACCACTAAGAGAGAGCATCTATGAATTTAAAGAAATTGTTCAAAAGCATAAAAAAGGCTCAGTACTAACTAGAGAAATAATTAATCGTATAAAAAAAATTCAAAATATAAGTACTTATTTTGATGTGTTTTGTAATCGTGTATCTATTGAGAAACAAGGTATAGTGTATGTAATGCAATTGGATAAAGAAAATGTCAAGAAAATAAATTGGGAGACATCAAAACGTTTGATTTATGGCTCATTAGTTTGTTTAAGTTCGGATTATTTTTTAAATGAATGTTTTGTCGGAATTGTTTGTGAAAGAGACGAAAAAGAGCTTAGAGAAAAAGGATGTTTTAATATTAAATTTGATTTTGATGATAGGGATCAAATTAAATATCCAGATATCGACAAACCATATATTATGTTAGAGACATCGGCATTTTTTGAGTCTTATAGACATGTATTAAAGGCATTGAAAACATTCAAAAGAGAAGGCGAGGAATATTTTCCATTTAAAGAAAATTTGGTTTATTCTCAAAATAGTGTCATATCTATTCCAAAATATTTAAACGAAGCTAGTGTTGGATTTGAATCACTGGTAAAAAATTGGCGAACAATTTCAGCTTCATTGTATTCGATCTCGACACAATGTTTTCTTTCAAATCATGCAAGTTGGCCTACAGCTGAACAAATGGATCTAGATCAATCACAATATGAAGCAGTAAAATTAGCATTGACAAACAAACTAGCATTAATTCAAGGGTAAATTTAATTAATTTTTTAATTATTTTTTTATTTTAAAAACCAAAAAATATATTTTGTAATAAAATATTTTAAAATTTTGAAATTAAATATCATGACTAAGCAATTATAGTATTTATTTTTTTCTATTTTTTTTTATAGACCACCGGGAACTGGTAAAACATTTTTGGGAGTCAAAATAATGAAGTTTTTATTAGACAATAAGCATTCGTGGTGGAACAGACCTAATGAAAGACATAAGCCAATTTTAATGATTTGCTATACTAATCATGCTTTGGATCAATTTCTTGAATATTGCATAAATGAATGCAAATTAACTAGTGGAGTTGTTCGAATCGGTGGTCGTTCTAAATCAAAGAATTTAGATTGCTTCTTATTGAAAAACATTAAACAAAAATTGAGAAATGATCGTTCAATTGATAAGTCTATTCATTTTAGCATTAAAAGACAAAATGAAATAATATTAAATTGCGAAGTAGAAATTTCCACAATTTTAAAAAAGCTAGATCTTATTTTTAATCATCATGCTATTCTAACAATTCAAGAGCTTTTCAATCATATAAGTTCTAATCATTTTGATCAATTGATAAATTACAGTAGATATGAAAATAAAATTAGAAATGTTTCTTTAATTGAATGGCTTGGCTTACTTGAGTTTGATGATATAGAATTATCAGACGGAGAAAATGGACAAATTGTGACAGGTTTGAATGAAGATAGAGATTTTGGTGATGAAACAACAATTATTAATCAAGAAATCGAGCAGATAAATCCAAAAGAGTCAAATTTAGTTGAAGATTATGATTTTTTAACTAATGAAAGAATGCTAGATGAAGATTCTAATGAAGTTAAAAAAAATGAAATATTCAATTTTGATACGAGTGAAATAATAAAAAAAGAAGATTTGTTTGAAATGGTTAAAGATTGTGAAAAAACACTGAAACGTAACACAGATGGACTTGAATGGAAAATCAGGAAAGGAAATAAAATAAAAGACGCTAAGCAAACAAAATTTGAAAAAGTTTTGGAAAAAATTTTCCATACCGCAACTAAACAGTACACTAAAAGTGATTTTGATTTATTAGAGAATTGTGCTAATATTTGGACGCTTGGCTATAATCATAGATATGCACTTTATTTTTACTGGATTCAAAGTTATAAAAAAAAACAAGATGAAAAAATCAGAAATTTATACCAACAATATAATATTGAAGCTGGAAAATTACAAGAGTTGCGTTTGCAAGAAGATAAATCAATAATGCAAGATGCTTACATTATTGCAATGACAACAACTGGCTCATCACGATATCAATCTGTATTGAAAGACATTGGTTCTAGGATTGTAATTGTCGAAGAGGCAGCAGAAGTTTTTGAGGCTCATATAGTTAGTTCTTTGTCCAAGCATTGTGAACATTTGATCTTAATTGGTGATCATAAGCAGCTTAGACCAAATCCAGCTGTATACACATTAGCCACTCAATACCATCTAGATGTATCGTTGTTTGAAAGATTGATAAATAATGATATTAAACGAGTGATGCTCACTAACCAGCATAGGATGAGACCAGAAATAAGCATACTAATGAAACATTTTTATGAGGAAAAAATTTTAAACGATCAATCAGTACATTTATATCCATCAATTAAAGGACTAAGAAAAAATATTTTTTTCATTAACCACAATCATTTAGAAAATCGTACAGTTGATAATACAACAAAGTATAATACACATGAAGCTGAATATTTGACTGAATTGAGTTTGTATCTTGTTAAACAAGGATATGACCAGTCTAAAATAACAATTTTAACAATGTACTTGGGCCAATTCAGTGAAATAAAAAAGAAACTTCGTAGTCTAAAGTTAAATTTAATTAAATTAAGCACAGTTGACAATTTTCAAGGAGAAGAAAATGAAATTATTCTATTGTCTCTTGTGCGATCTAATCTAGAAAGTAAAATTGGATTTTTGAGCATTAAAAATAGAGTTTGTGTCGCATTGTCAAGAGCCAAACATGGTTTATTTGTGATTGGAAATTTTGAATTTATTGTTCAATCAGAAAAAAAAAATACATGGAGAAATTTGCTTGAAACAATTAAATCAAATGGATATTATGGTCGTTCATTAAGTCTAACTTGTGGATCTCATCCTCAAAATGACATTGATGCTATTCAACCAAGTGATTTTAATAAAAGACCTGATGGTGGATGCTTGTTACCATGCAATTATAGACTCAAATGCGGTCATGTTTGTTCGCATAAATGCCATGGAAATTATGATCAAGCTCATGTTCTGTTTGAGTGTAAAAAAAATTGTGATAAAAAAATTGAAAGATGCGGACATTTATGTAAGCAAATATGCAGTTCTAAGCATGATTGCAACAAGTGTGGTGTCGAAGTAGTCAAAGAGATTAAGGAATGTTGTCACATGATCAAATTTAGATGTGACTTAGTGCCAACTAGAAAAGATTGTTTATCCGATTGCGAAAAAATACTTTCATGTGGACACAAATGTACAAAAAAATGTCAGGAGATTGATTGTGGTGAATGTTTGACTAAGATTAAGGTTAAATCAAATTGTGTTCACAAATCAATTTTGACTGTTTATTGTTCTGAACCAAAATGGACATACTTGACAAAATGCGAAGTACTATGTGATGAAATTCTCGAATGTGGACATAAATGCAGTGGAACTTGTGGATCATGTTATGGTGGTTTGATTCACAAAAGCTGTGCTAAAAAATGTGATAGAATGCTTTTTTGTGGGCATAAATGTTCAGTGCCTTGTTCTACACAATGTGAACCTTGCAAAAATGAGTGCGAAAACGAGTGTATTCATTCAAAATGTAAAAAATTATGCTCAGAACCATGTGCTAACTGTATGGAAAAATGTTCAAATTCGTGTTCTCATTCTGAATGTACAAAATTGTGTCATGAATTGTGTGATCGCAAACCATGCGATGAACCATGTGATAAAATGCTAGAATGCGGACATTTATGTATTGGCCTATGTGGAGAAATTTGCCCACCATGGTGTCGTCTATGTCATAAAAATAAAGTTTGTCAGCTTTTATTTGGCAACAAAGATGAACCAGATGCAAGATTTATTTTTCTAAATGATTGTAAGCATTTGATTGAAGTGTCAGCTATGGATCATTGGATCAATTCAAAATATTCAGATTTTAATAACAATTCATTAAATTTAATCCAATTACCTGAATGTCCCAAATGCAAAACTCCATTACGAAGAAGCAAGCGATATTCAAATGTAATTAAAAGTCAATTAAAAGCAATTAATCAAATAAAATTAAAGCATTTTGAAGATAAGACTGAAAATAGTCTAATGTTTAGAGAATTGAATGAACAAGTGATTGCACACAATTTGGATTTAAAAAAAAAAAAAGATCAGTTTGTTGTTGAGAATGTGAAAAACAAATTAAGAGAAAATTTGTCATTTAATTGTCTTGCTGCAATAAAAAATACATGGAATATATATTTAAGAATTAAAAAAATTAAAAAAACAATTAAAGATAATGGTTTAGATGAATTTATAGACAAAAAAAAATATCTTAAATTTGAAATCAATAAAATATATGAAGCATTAAAGACAGATCGAAATGAGTTATTGATGCTTAAAGATGGACAAAAATTTAGAGAAATTAGTTTAGAATTGGAAAGAATTACAAGCATTTTAGAGCTTGAACGAATGAGAAAATTTGCGAATTTGGCTCAAAATGCAGTAGTTATAATTTTTGATTTAGAAAACAGCCTTGTCAACAAACCGGTTAGATTTGATAAAATTTCTGATAAGATACAAAAATTGTTTAATGAATTGGCTCAATTGCTTAGAACTGAATTAGTTAAAGAAGAAAAATTGATGATTATAAACGCTATTGGATTATCTCATGGACATTGGTATAAATGTCCGAATGGTCATGTTTACTGTATCGGTGAATGTGTTGGCGCAAGGCAAAAAAGTATTTGTCCTGAGTGTAAAGCTAAAATTGATGGGCTGAAATTAATTAGCTAGCGAAATGCATGGAGCTACTCGTCCTGCATGGCCTACTGGTTTATTAGATTAATAAAATTTTAATAATAATTATTTGTTTGTTTTTTTTTTTCCTTAGTTTTCAGATTCTTTTGAAATTTCACCTAATAATTTACTCTAAGAGACCAGTTAATTTAATTAATAAAATAAATTATTATCTTTTGCAATATTTAATATTTAATATTCTGCTGCCATTTGCAAAAAGAATGCAATGTCCAAAAAAAGCCTTTCATTTTGTCGTCACTTTCATTTTGATTAATTATTATTTACCCTCAAAATCAGAATTGTTTAATAGTCACAAACTAAGACAAGTCCAAGTCCGGACTTTTTTTTTCAAAATACCGAGTCAAAATCTTTTATCTTTTAAATTTTTTCAAATTTTTTTTGGGACTTATAAAAAATTCTGCCCAAAATCAAGTTCAGCTTCAGATGAAGGATGTTTTGATCAAGAAAGTTTTACACAAGCAAAATCTTTGTTCTGTTCTCTTTTTTAAATTTTTACATCCGCTTTATACATTCTCAATATTAACTCAAAAGACAGATTGGACAATAGCCGACTTATCGCCCGCTTTGATTATAATTTTGAATGGCACACTTGATGTCATGATTGAACAAGGGGAGAAAAAGAAACTTATTGATGAATTAAAGAAATCATTAAGAACAAGATTTTCTTTTGAAATTAATTCAAAAATATACTTGACAGCTATGCTTCTCAATACTTCAAAATTAGAATTATGGTATCATGAATCTTTTGGTATTGAATACAGAAATAATGCATGTGATTCGTTTGCTGAAACAACAATCTATTTATTCGATGAAAAATATGAATCAAACCTAACAAAGAGACCATCTAATATAAAAGAGTACCACTCAAACGAAAACATTGCAGACAGGTATTAAACAATTCTGTCTATGCATGCAGGAATTTTTTCATCAGATCTCAGAACTCCTATTAGCTTTATGACATAATTGATGCATGCTTTAGCCATTTTGTTTTTTGTGTTAAGCTTATAAATTGATGAGCATATTTGAAATTTCTGGTCAACTTGCTGATTCCGATTATCTTCTGATTTCAAAACTCCTTTTTGGATTTTTGAACTGCTGGTATTTCAGCACTACTATCTTTGTCCGATTTATTTAAATAGAATAATGCAAAAGAGAGTAACAAATTTTAGTTGCTTCTGTGTCATTTTAGGAAGCATTTGATTCTTTAATTTGAGAAGGCTCAATAGCTAGGTTCAAGGTAAAAAATTTTGTGACTTTCTTGGTATCAAATCGGTAGAATTCAGACATAAATAATTTGGCCTAAGATTTTTAGCGATGAATTATTTTTCCCGTAATAAGATTAAAATTAACTTGATATTATATGTATTATTATCTGAATAAATGATGTATTAGCCTAAGATAAATGAAAAATTTTATTTGCTTAAATTTATTAACATGTATAAACACTTTCATATGCCAGCTGCAACGCCGTTCTCGCATTTGTAATGCTAGGCATATTTTTCACCTTGATAAGAACTCATGAATTGGATACAGTTGACAAAATTTACCTTTTCGAAATCACCAAATTCAAACAAAAGACTACAGTGCTGATAGATCCCTAAATCAGTCCCTTCGAGATCGTTGTCCGTTTCTATTTTGGTTATTTTTATTGAATTGATTTACTTGAGTTTATCGATTGTTGAACCGTTTGCAGTTAAGTTTGAATCAAAGCAAACTGAATATGCAGCGTAAATTTTTATGAAATTAATTTTGTTAGGAGTTTCTTGTAACTTTTTGGCCACGTTTGATATTCGAACATATTTCGTATCGAATGTTAAAGTGTCTGTTCCATCCTCCTTGCAGATACCTTCAACATACCGATATTCATCGAGTAAATCATTTAAACTTTTCCACTCTTCAGCGTTAATCTTTAGTTTACGTTCGAATTTGAGGTTTAAATTTTGTAAGAATATATCAAAGTTAAAATTTGTAATCATTTTGAAACGGCCATTTAAATCTTGATCAAATAATAATATTTTCTAGCAATTTAAACCATTTGAATAATTTTAGATATTGAACTACTGGATGAAAAGAAAAAAGCAGGACTTGTTCGAGGGTAATTTTAATTTATATTAAGTTAAATAAAAGAAAATTTTATGATCACAAATATTTTTAATTAGATATTTTATTTAAATACCATTGATATTTTTAAGCTCTCAAAACATTGAAATTATTCATAATCGTATTCCGAAAAATAGATAGTATTTTTATAACAACAATTTGTACCAAAAAATCATAAACACCTGTTCGATTGATTATTTTATTCTCATTTCTAATATCGTATATCGTAAAAAAAACAATATGAATCTCTTACAAATAAATTAGATCATTTTCACATCGATTTCATGAGAAAAATTGATATTTTTCTGAAAGAAAAATATTGGGCAATGGCTAGATTGGAATGGATAAAAAACTACCCTTATTTGAAAATGAAAATTCGGTCAAAATGAGTATCTTTATGACTGTTTTGGATCTGATCTTTTTTAACATAGACGGAGAGTTGTCATCAAGACTCAGCTTTGGTTAGAATGTTCAAACAAAACGAAAACTGTTTGTTTGACGAACTAATCGGGCGCTCTAACATTTTAAACACTCAATTAAGTCAAATCGGTACCGAATCTAGCCAAAATGATGTTGTCTATTTATACGATGAAATAGATAGAGAAATTGAGGAAGTTGTTAACGCGGAAGAAAGTTTTCAAAATAGTGATTCAGTTACAGTTGGAAATGCTGTTGAAATTCAAGCTGAAATAGCAAATGAAAATTCAAAACTCAGTTCCAAGATATTCCTGTGCTGCTCTAGCAATTAATCTAGCAGTACGCTCTTCTATCGTTAGATGTAAAAACATTAGTAAAATTCTTGTTTATCTATCTAAATATGCCAGCTCTATAAGATATCTAATATAAATTCTGTCGATTTCATAACCAAAAAATGTAAATTGAGATGCGAAAATGGTAGCAGATGGTCATCTTCGTACTTAATGTCAGAATCGTTTTAAAAGGCTTATGAAAAACACGCATTTAACGAAGATAATCCTTGTCCGATTTCTAGAGAAGTAATTATTTCTTTCTTACGAGTTTTGTACCCTCTTTATACTTTTTCGATTTTGACTCAAAAAACTGACTGGACAATAGGGGATTGTACCGTACACGTATCTATCTGTACCCGAACACGTCGATTTTTGGTGTCGGATTGTATGTACATATCCAATACAACATTGACATTCAACAAGCCAGAATAAATTATCAGATTGCCAGAAATCGGTCCAATCCGATCCAACAAAGCAATTTTTTTTTTCTGACCCAAGACTGTCTCCAATAAGCTAAAAGCTACATCAGATGCCATCTTCATTATCCAACAGAAATATATCAAGTCTAACTTTTTCTTCGACGATGTTTTGCGTGCAAACACAAGCTCAACGACGACAGGCACTTTTTGAACGAGACCATTAAGAACATATTCTAGCGGCTCGCCTCCCCCTACATCAGCGCCAAAAACAAAAGCAATGTGAGTGTTACGCCGTTGCGAGTGCTGTCGAACACGTGCAGCTATAGAACGCCTATCAGCTGTTGGCCATGTTGTACAAGCAAAAAAAGCCTTCAACAACGAGTTGTTGCTGAATGACTGGCACAATGTCAAGCTGTTTCATCGGCTCAAAATGCTCAAGAGAATTTTATACAGTATTTGACGCAAGCGCACTAGCAGCGCGCTGCCCACTCACGTTCTCAAAACAATCAAAATACTCATAACCGAATGTGTGCAATCGGACGATCTGGTGACGTTTCTTAGGAGTAACTCTTCGTTTGTTGCACGAAGTTTATCGATTTCTAAATATGAATCTTCTTTATGACAATCCGCATCATCAGAGTCGAGTTTAATTTGTTTGATTTTGTTAACTTTGTTTTCAAAACTCCTAATGCATTCCCTGCATTTTGTTTTCCTTGTTACCGTAAAGTCATTGCTTTCTGCAATATCTTTTAAATCTGCTACAGTAACCCTGTATGCTGCCACTACCTTATCCAGGGAGTAGGTTAGAGATTTAGTCTTAAAAATATTTTGAGCTTTAATTATATTCCACTTTTTTGAATCGATATCCTCGATAATTGAGCTAATCTCACTCATTTTACAAATGTAATTAGTATAATTTGAAATAACCTTTCGATTTACAATCTTCTGAATCTTTACTATCTGTTATATATCTGATTTTATCGCTGCTACCATATATATTAGTCTAGGGAATTTGGCCGGTATTCCTTAGAGTAACTTCAGAGGAGAGATAATGTAGACAAAGAGTAGATTGTGTTGAATAAACGTTTTTTAGAATATTTATTATAATAAGGAAAATTACAAAGTTAAAAAGCTCCCTTTTTAAAGAATTACAACTTCTATTTATATTCAGTAGTTGTAATTTAAAAAGATCATTAATCATAAAAAATCTAAATAAAGATAAGTTGTGAATTAAATCGGTCATAAAGATTTATGACATATGATAAATGATTAATAAAAACATAACGAAAAAATCTAAATAAGTTCTGAAATTGATAAGGTTAATTTAAGTAGTTGAACTGGTTATTTTCACACCGTAACACACTTTGTCGCCTCGCTTTTCGCCCAAGAACAGCAAACTAGTCACGTGATCAGACTGAGAGAGCGTCTGCTCGACATTGTCGGCAACTTGAATGCCGCCTGACTACAGGGCGTCAATTCGGATACTTCTCACACAACCATTGACTTTGCTCACGTCCAAGCAATATACGGCTTTCAGTTGATTTAAGTTAATTTCTGCAAGTATCCCCACTATGTCCAGTTGTACTATCTATTCTTTACGTTGTTGTTCGATGCGCACAAAATTAAAATCTATCAAAATTAAATGGGTAAAAGAAATGTTTTTTTAAGATGTATCGAAATTCTACTAAATTAACATTTATAATTTTTTTTAATAGATTTTTTTTAAATAAAATTTCAAATTGTAAACTCTAATTTTTAAAATTTTCTTTTTTATTTTTGAGCAAGATTGAGCAAAATGAAAATGAGCCAAATTTTTCCTTTGTCATTTTCTGATTAGAAATTCTCTTATATTTAAATTTATTATCTTTATTAAAATCTATATAAATATTTTTTGAGCAAAAAATTTATTGCAAAGGCACATTTTGAAATAAATCTTCAAGTTTAACTTAGTTTTTAATTTATGCAAGTTGGTCCCAAAAATTTTGAAATGCATAAATATGCACAATAATTGGTCATGGTTTAACATGTTATTCTAGAGAATGTAAAATACCATACAAACCTTCCAAAATTTCCAAAAATAAAACTCTTTTTCACTTTTAAAAATTTTATATAATTAAGCTAAATAAAATTTGAAAGTGAAACAACGTGAAACAAAATATGTTTCACAAAATGCAATAAAAAAATTTTTCATTAAAGTTTGGAACTAATATTTAGGATCAAATCAATAATCAATATTTTGAGTTGCAATATTTTTTGAATTAGAAGCTAATTTAATTGGAAATTATTTATGCAATTTTTCAAATTTCTATTTTATCGAAAGTTGCATGCATTTAATATATTCTTTTTTTAATTTTTAAAATGAAAGCGGGGCGCAGTTGTTGAATGTGAAAAAAAATTTCACAACCACATCAGAGTCATTTCCTTTTTATATTCGTCACCATTCGACACCTTTGATTCCTACGTGAGCAACACATTGGCACCCTATTTTAAGAGCTACATCAAGCGAGGTCACATGGACTCCAATCCGGCAGCTGACTCAAAGCTTAGCTCTGGCGATGATGGCGACATTCCATCCGGTTCGACACAAAATTTCTATGATGGTGATCAATTTGCAACTCAACTGGAAAAAAAATCAGTGAATTCAGGCGATGCAGAGAACAGCAGCTTACGCCAATGTCATCGAAGAAGTTCGTCTGGCTTATGAAAAAATAAAGGAATTTGATGCTTTGGACATTTCGGAAGAGGGCCAGGAGCTGTGTGAGTTGACCATGCGACGCTATGATGAGCGCATCGAAAGAGTGGAGGTCTGCATGACCGCCAGACTTCGCGATCAACTTGGCACAGCCAAAAATGCCAAACAATGTTAAGGATATTTTCGCACTTCAATGCTCTGTTTGTTCGTCCGCACATCCGCAGCGTCAAACGCGAGTACCAGACTCAGCTGATCCAGCGGGTCAAAGACGACATTGAAGCCCTGCAGGAAAAGTTCAGAGCCCAGTTCATTAAGAGCAGGAGCTACAGAATGAGCAAAGTGCGCGACATTCTCACTGTGGCTGGCAGCATCATAGCTGTGTTTGGCAAAGGATGGCAAACCCATGTGGACGGCCAAAAGCTCGAAGCTGATGGAGACAGTATTCGCATGAAGCTGAACACCAAGGAGATATTCGAAGACTTGTCGAAAAAAGTGAGCAAGAAAAATCTGCAGAATTCGGGGCGCATTTTTTCCGTTGAAGATATGCGCGCTTCCACAGGCAAGCTCAAAGTCAACTTTTCGCCAGACATTATCATTTTGACCAAAGAGGCGCGCAACATGAAGTGGCTGGTGTCCAGAATGCCATTGTCCATTGTGAACAAGGCCCACACAGCCAGACAAATGTATCCGTATGGCATTTCGCTGATCGTAAATGTGTTCAGGCTATGGCATTGGTGAGCTGGATGCAAATGTTAGATGGATGACAATCTGTGATGATGATGTGTGCAAGAAGTTTTAGGCGATTTAAGAATGACTGCTAAACTCAAACTTCATTACAGTAAGGAACTTATCATTATATTTTTATATTTTATTTTTTTACTTATTTTTCTGTTCAATGCATAAATACTTTCAATAAATACCTAAATTAATATTATTTTTCGTTTTTTCAATCAAAAAATCAAAATAAAAAGAGTTTAAATTTTCATTAAATAAAATTATTTTTAAAGATTTTCAATTTTAATTTTTAAAACATTTTATATGATGACTTTGATACAATTAAGATTAAGTCAGATTTAGAAGGAGGTGGCTGCTTAAATTAAAATTTTAAACTTTATAAGTAAGAATAAATTTGAGTAGTCAATTGAGCTGGAGTTAAAAATTTTGTTAAAAAATACGATTTTGACTTCTGAATTTTTTTTTAATTTAATGTTTTACCATTTTTTACATAAAAATTGGTAATTTTACTTCTATTTACGTAAAATTTAGTTAATTTACCATTTTTTACAATTCTTGTTTTACATTAAAAAATAGAATAATTGTTTTATTGATCAGTGTTTTATTGGGGGTCACCCGTTCCAACCAAATTCAAAACAAAGTAAAATAAAATTAAAAAAAATTTTAAATTATAAGGAATTATAAAGAATCGCGATTAAAACATAACATGTTATAACAGGAAAAAATTATTTATCAAAATAAATTTTGTTATCATGGAATTGATTTATTTATTAAATTTATTTTTGGATTTTTTTATATATATTTTTTTTCCTTTTTATAAACGAAACAAAGACTAAATAACAAAAGAATACCAATCATAGGTCATTTTTGCCCGAACGACTCGAAAAATTTGTCAAAAAGTAAAAATATAATTTTGTTAATTATAAAAATTAAGCATTAAATTCCTTATTGTTACACAAAAAGATGTTTACGTTCGTTAGAAATTTTTTCTTGGGCAAATTCGAATTTCTTATATTTTACTTTACTATATTTTTAAAACTTGATAACTAATATAATCTTTTTTAAAAAAATTTGATAATTTAAAAAAAACTCTTAATTTTGTATGATGAAAGGAAGACTTAAACTTTATTTTTTTTGAAGATTAATTTAATCTGAAAATTAATTTTTAATTTTTTAGAAACTATTATAATATTTTAATTTTTGCAAGTTTTTAAATAAGCTTTGAAAGTCAATCGTCGATATTTTTAATTTCATTAGCAGATAAATTTTGTTCTTAAAAGCAGATTTGTTCATCAAATCTCAAGTCATGTCCAAGTCACGACTGAACTTTATTTTTTTTTCTACAGGAAAAAGTTAAAAAATAACTTGAGTTGATGTTTTGTCTGATTTTATTTTTACTAAATTATAGTTTATGTAAAAATTGAATTTAGATTTTTTATTCTCTTCTTCTTCTTCTTCTATCTTCTACTCCCAGTGGAGCATAAGGCGTCCACACGTCCCCTCCATTCTACCCTATCC